>CAOLHI010002062.1:0-298566 GCA_948474755.1 Ctenosaura bakeri
CTCTCCTCCTTTCAAGCATGAATTTCTATCAGCTGTATCTAACCAAGACTAAATGTTATGTTAACCAAGTTCACACATAATCCAGAATCACATTTAACTTGGTTTTTCCAATCAGAAGACTACTCCAGTGGATGCAGAAATGACAACTGGCAAACCCCAGAAAAATCTATAGAATTGTATCAGGAGAATGTACACTGCCTTAGATCAAGCAGTAAAAAAATTCTTGATCTAGAACTGGGGTATGCTAACTGGGCATTATCATTTAATTATAAAAACAAATGAACTGCTTTCCTAAGCCTCAGGTTGTTACAAATTAAAAAAAAAAAAGAATCCTGCAGAGTGGGGGTCCCAGGCAAGGTTTTTATCATGCATTCACTCATTGAGTTTCATCTGGAAGTGGGTGGTTCTGGACACAGTAATGTTTTCCTACCACTTCTTCAAACTTTTTTTTAAAATTCTGATTAAAACACTGGGAAATAATGGAAGACCTGCCTTGGATATTATTTTTGGACTATGAATGGCATTAAGACTCAGTGTAGAAGTGCCTTGCCATAATGTGTCTTGCCATAATGACACAGAAGTTTACGCACAGAAACTGAATGAAACCATGAGCATACCAAGAAATAGCCTCATGACAGTGTTTTTGGCAGAAAGGCATGGGAATAGAAGCAAAAAAGATGCTGTGATTCTACTGATAAGGGCCAGAGTTGGAAAAATTACCCTTTTGCAAGTCTAAGACTTCTCCTGCTAGCACAGCCATCGTCCATGTCAGCTGAAGAATTGTGGAACTTGCAGTCCTACCGCTGACCACTACTCAACCTCTATCTGACGTATTGACTTCATGAGTAGGAAAAGTAACATGGAGTAGAGAGAAAAAGGCTGTGTGTGAAACAGTTACTGTTGCTGTGCAATTAGCCTCCTTTCCACCGATTCCCAATTAACAATACTCCAGCTTTCTCCAGCTCCTCTCTGTTCAGTCTGTGTAAGAACTATATCAGCATTCTAATCCAAAGCCTGGCCTTAAAAGCACTGGCTTCTATGCCAACCAATAAAAGATGGCCAAGAGAATCCATTCTCATCTGACATTATCAGGAATGCCAGAAGCTGCCTCATTCCTCAGGAGAGTGCTTCTACTTGGGTCAGTATGAGTTACCTAAGAATTCTGGCCTTTCTTACTACCTGTTGGCCAATCCTTTTAATTAGAGATGTAGGGGACAGAAGTGTTGAAAACATGAGATCTGCTCATAGCTACTTCCTTTCAACAGCAAGAAGCAAATGACTGTTTGCTTCGGAAGACTCTAGCTAATGGAAAACTGATACACTTCTGACCTTCCCTGCTTATCTCCACTGTAAGGAGGACTCAAAAGATTTACACAAAAACACTGTTATGCATTGAACAGCGACAGTTACCTCTGCATATTTGTCCAGCTCATTTTTACATCCATCCTGATCTCCCATTTTCAAAGCCACAGAAGCCTTGGTTAGGGTTACCACAATAGATGGCACAATTGCTTCCACTTTCTCTAGATATTCCACTGCAATTCTGGGACACACGTTTTTCAGGCAAGGACTGCAGATGATATGGGGCATCTGGTTTGGCTCAGCAAGATAGAATATTTGGAGCACTTTTGTTGCCAATTCCTGGTAAAATAAGATGTTTAAAATAAATGTTGATCATGAGTATGTTTCCATTACAAGACCCCTCTTCATTTGTAAACGTTCTGGGCAGGGTAATCAAAACTTCTCAGGAATACTGATGGAGCAATACTGATTGATGCCAATTCAGAAACCACAATGGAAACACGGGAATAGGTGAGGCTGTTCTTGAACTCATTAACAGAAATGCAGAAAAAACAACAACAACCACAGAATGTACATAAGACATCTGCTTCAAATCATACTTCTTTTCTGTACTTAATTGTTGTTGTGTGCCTTCAAATTGATTCCAACTTACGGCAACCCTAAGGTCATTCTATCATGGGATTTTCCTGGCAAGATTTATTCTGAGGGGGAGTTGCCTTTACCTCCCTCTGAGTCTGACAGGGTGTGATTAGCCTGAGGTTATCCAGTGTGTTTCCACAGTTAAGCAGGAATTCAGACCCTGTTCTCAAAAGTCATGATTCAACACTCAAACTGCTATGCCATGGCAACTCTCTGCTATACAGTTGGCCATCCACTTTCATGGGGGGTTGGGGTGTGAGACCCTCATAAAAATGAAAAAAAAAGTGAACCTTTCCCGAGCGAGTGTGCACCTTCCCTTTTTGTGTTTCCTCTCTCATCACCTTGTTACACGCCCAAGTGAGGGAATGCATGCACACACCTTCCTTCCTTGTGTTTTCCCTCTCATTGCCTTGTTGCCCACCCAAGCAGGCAAAGGAACACACACGCACACCTTCAGTATTCAAGTTTCCTTTCCCATCGCCTTATCTCCCACTTGTGTGAGCAAGGGAGTGCATGTGAGCACCTTGCAAATAATCAAATTTGTGAAGGTCAAACACACAAATGTGGAAGGAGGACTATACTTTAATAGGGAGTCATAAATATGTCACTCCTTCAGTCTTCAATAAGTTCTAAGTTTTATCACTTTTAGTAACTCAATATCGATAAAGCTTTTTTCAAAAGCTCAAAGCACGCCACACTGTTTACTTCAGCAATCTTTCTGACAGGTCAACATTATTTTCCCTAAATTATATTGGCAGAGGGCATCTTGAGGTAGAAAAGCTTGCCAAAGTCTTTCAGTTCCTGGTAGAACAGGGGTAAAAATTATGCAGCCTTCCAGATGTTGCTGGGTTGTAAGTCCCAGCAGCCCTAGCCAGAACATCCAATGTTAAAGAATGTTGGGAGATGCAGTTCCACAACATTTACAGTGCTCCATGACTCCAACCTTGGTGGTAGAAAATAGCAGGACCTGATGTCTACAGTGAAGGTCAAGATGCTGCTGCTGTTAAATACCTTTTTAAAAAATTAAATTGTTTGTCACTTGAATAGCTGAAGGCAACAGGTCAGCTTAGCGCATAGGACAGCTACATGGTTCACATGGCTTTGTCCTCCACAAAAGGTAATGGCCAGAGGATTCAGGAAAAACAATCAATAGACTGTCACTGCTGCCCCACCAACAGTTGCCATCCAAGGTGGCTGCCTCATCGGCTAATAGCCCAAGAAAGAATCTGCATTATAATACCATCTTAATATAAAAACAAGCAATCTTTTTCAAAACAAGAGCATCTGTTTTTGAAGGTACACTACTGTAAATGTCTTTTCCTGAACTGATCTGAACATCAACAAACTCTTTCCTATCTAAAAAGAGAGGCAACCAACATAAAGTAAAATATATCACTTTCCAAGATTTAACAGAAGCTCCTTTCATAAGGGTCAGTTCAGATGCTGATTTTGGATAATTTCCCCACTCATAAAAGTAGTTCATTCACTTGGGAATCAACTGAGATGTCAACAACAGGCTTGCTCACCAAATTTTATTCAAGCTAACAGGCAATGTCTACCATATTTTCAAAAGGTACATTCTAGAGGCTGATTGTGGCCAAAGCTGCTTCTACAAAGATGCCTCAGTTCCTGACTCACAGCTAATGCTGCTCACTTAAACAGAGCATTGTTGTAAGCCAAGGAAGCAGGGGAACACAAAAGCACACAAGCCATTTCCTAGGGAGAAGGAAAAGCAGAAGACCACACAGAAATAAAGTGTTCAGTGTCTTACTTCACTCAGTTCTTCCTCCAAGTCTTCATAAAGGGAATGATGTAAATAAAATATCAATCCCTTCTCATACTTCTGTGTTTTATCATCAACAGTTAAATCTACTCTCTTTAGAACTTCAGTCATGGAAAGACCAGACATTTTATAGTAAGGCAGTGCAAGGTGGAAGTCTTTGGTGTCAAACCTGGAAGTACAGAGGCCATCAGATCAAAAACCATCATATGCAGATCCACTTATCTTAACAGAAGAGCTTTACTAAGATTACTAATCAATACAAATATGTTTGTTTGTTTTTAGTATAAAATTTGCTTTTATCACTATTACGTCACAACTATGGTGATGTCGGCAACCAGTGAGCTTTATACTGAAGTGAAAGGCTGATATTAAACACAGCTGCCAGGAAGACAGTTATCTTTTCTACTAACTAATAACCAAACCAAGACTGCTTTTTACAGAATCCCATAGATAGAGAAGAACGTTCAAGAACTAGACCATCAAAACCCAGATGAAGGACCACTATAGCAATCCTTCTCTTTTAAAATATATATACATATATCTCATTGAAATTTCAGTTTAGTACGTTTTGACAAGTCCCACATGCATCTCCTTCTCCTATCACTAATTATGACAAAACAACACACAGTCAGACAAACAAAAAATCAGGAACACAGATACGGAGGAGGGAATGAAAGGAAGGCAGCAGAAAGAGGAATTGTGCGACAGGGTGAGTGAGCAGTCCAGAATATCCACAGGATTTTTTCTTCAGTAACCGTTCCAAGTCTTTATTATTCTCTGCTAGTAATATGGTGTCATCTCACATATCTTAATTGTTGATGTTTTTTCCTTGAATTTTCATGCCTCCTTCCTTGGACTCTAATCTTCTTTTTCATATGATATGCTCAACATAGTAGACAGGGTGATAAAATGCAGCCTTGTCTAGCCCCCTTGCCAACTGGAAACCATTTCATTTCGCCATATGCTTTCCTGATGCTAGCCTCTTGTCCTAAGTACAGGTTATACCAACAGGACAAACATGGCACATCAACTTTTTCACACCCAGAGTTCTTCTGGCTCTCAGGCAATTAGGTTTAATAGTGCAAATCTATTTTTCAAATTATCTTTACATTCTGTGAGGATTGTATTTTGGCATTAAGCTTGGTTTAGTGTTCTTTAGCTTTATTCTTATTTTCATTATCAGCTGTTCACGGTCTGTGTCAGAATCTGCTCCTGGTTTTGTTTTTACAGAGAGAATGGTGCTTCTCCATCTTCTACTTCCAATTAGGTAGTCTATTTGATTTCTATATTGGCCATCAGGTAACGTCTTTGTATACAGTTGTCTCTCTGGCTGCTTGAAGAATTTTTTTGTGATGAACAAATGTTGCTTCATTTCTTGCTCCTACGCCAGATTTTCCTACACTCTTTGATTCTTTTGTTTCCTACTTTTGAATTCAAATAGCCTATGATTAATAAAAAGTCCTGTTTTATATATACTCAACTTCTTCCTGAACTTCAGCATAGAATCTTTCAGTTTCTTCTTCTTTTGCATCTGTAGTTGAAATATAAACTTGGATTATGGTTATATTGATGGGTTTTCCCTGAAATCTTATCATATGATTCTGACAGACTTTGCATTGTAACTTTTGACTGTTTTTGCCGTATCTCTCCTCACTATTAAAGCCACTCCATTTCCTCTTAGTTTCATTTCCTGAATAAAACACTGTGTAATTATATGACACAAAATATCCCATTCTTGTCTAGCTTAGCTTGCTCACAGCAAGTATTGCTTGTTTTACTATGTCTAGTTTCCCGATTCATGTTTCGCACATTCCATGGTCCTATAATATGTACTGTGCGGTTTCAGACTTTCTTTTTACCTCTGTGTAGATCAACAGCTGAATGTCCTTTCAGCTTGATTCCAGTTCCATCATTAGCCACAGTGCTACTCGTAGTTGTCTTCTGCTGTACACCAGTAGCTTGTCTGGGGGTGTCATCCTGTGGCACCATCTCTTGTTGCATTTCGGATTCCCACATCATAGTGTTTTTATGACAAAAGATACTCAAAAAGGGTTTATCCTGCCTTCTTCTGCACACCACACCATGATGGGTGTTCAGATTCCCACAAAACTCTTCCAAAAACATTAATGTCTCTATCATTACTATGCCCTTCTCTCATTATGGATGATGTAGAGAAGGAGGAAGAAGAAGCAAATGAAGGAGGAAGAGGAGAGAAGGAGAGACAAAATGGTGGTATTATTTACATCCTGCCCTATATCATGTGATCTGAGGTTAGCATATGAATAAAAGCAATTTAAACAGATTAAAGTGATTTAAAATAATTTATAGACATCAAAAGCCCATTAAACAATTTAACAAGTTAAAAACAGCTTTAAAAAGTTACAAATGTTTAGAACCATGTACACTGGCATTTTAGAGTAAATCCCTCACTCTAGTTTAATGATGTGAATAAGGAAAAATAACAGTGGGAATAGCTCAACTGTTAGTGTATTTCCACATGACATTCAAACCTGCTGTAACAGTCTCCTAGGAGAGCACAACTTTCCCGGAATGCTGCTAGGAGTTCTTCCTTCTCTTCTGATTCCTTTAGATCAGGGTCCATTAGAGCTGTTCTGATTAATAAATGAGCCTCACTCAGAAGGTGGATGCAACTCTCTGTTCTTATGTTTTCATATGTCTTGCTGTACTCTACCTAGGGCAGTAACGGAAAACACCATCAAGAGAAAAAAATCCTTACAGACAGAGGTAACATTAATAAATCCATCTTGTCATAAAGCAATGCCATGAGTCAAGATATCCGTAAAACAAAAACAGAACAATATAATACCATTTCTTTGTAAAGCTGGAGAGCTGAAGCTGTATGCACAATGTATAAATTCCACCCAGGCTCAGATCCTGTAGAAACCTTGGATGTGATGCTGTCACTCCTTCTGGAGCTGAAAGATGTATTTTAAACCAGAATTACATTTTTTGACATTTCAAATGTTTGAATGCTTTCGCTAACAGTGAAATTAAGGGTCTTGTGTTGTTATTGTGTGTCTTCAAGCTGTTACCAACTTACGATAACCCTAAGGCAAACATCATGGTGCTTTCTGGCAAGATTTATTCAGAGGGGGTTTGCCTTTCCCTTCTTCTGAGGCTGAGAGAGTGTGACCTGCTCAAAATCACCCAGTGGGTTTCCATGGTCAAATGGGGATTTCAAGCCCTGTTTCCATAGCAGTAGACTAATGCTCAAACCACTACACCACACTGTTTCTATGTAGGAATCATGTATTCATCACAAATCTTCAGCTGTACCCCCTGGACTTAAACAAACCACAAAACCATCACAACAAAGCACAGGAATGGCTGTACTTACAGAAGTCTCCTTGAAGATTTTTTCCTCTCTGTGATGTCCTCAGTATCTGCTTTCGTCAAAATTATGACGTGATTCTTGAAGTGTGAGATGGCTTTCAGCCCTATGAAAAGCTGCATTCTCAAGGCACAGACATCCAGTGACACAGGTGGGCAAGCCTGTGATGAAACAAGTTGGTTTATTTTCAGCAGATTTATTAAATCTTCAAGCATCTTTATGATCAAGACTGTGATTGCTTTTTATTTACTACTTTCTCTTCCAGCATCACTCTGGACTCCTGATTATCAGTTATTCAAGAAGAGGGGAGTGCAAACTCCAAAACAATCTTCTGACACATTCAGGTCTACATTACTGAAGTTTATAGTTGCAGTGCATGCTGAGATAAGGAACTAAACCTTCCTGCACTCCATCCCATTTTTGTAGTCCTGCTCCCATTTGCCATTATCACTGCTGCAACTGACAGAATTGCACCACAAAAATTAATATGATTATACGAAAATGGTTGCTTGTGTGTTCCCTCTCAAAGAGGAAGAAGAGGTCAAGGCTCTATTATGTCAGAAGGCTCTCTGGCACCATCCTATCCCACAGAGAATGCAGCATTTGTGGGAAACTCAGTGGCAGCTGTCAATCATCAGCAGCTAAAAGTATTCAGCAGTAGTGCAGCTGTATTGCATGGAGGGGAGGGCAGTGCTGCCCCCCAGGTTGGAAAGAGAAGTATAAAAGACCTATCTCTCTATATAAACCAGATCAAGCTCTAGGATGTTTGTGGGGAAGGCCTTCCCTCAGTTCTGCCATTTTCATAGGGGTGGTTGGACAGAACCTTCTTGGTGGCTGCTCCCTGGAGAACTCCCTCCCATGGGAGGTCCACTTAACCCCCTCGCTGCTCTGTTTCTGCCAGCAGGTCTTTTGATTTAGGCAGGCCTTTGACTGATTTAATCATATGACAGAACATTACTCAAAGTGGTATTTTGCATGCTTTTGATTTCAGTTACATTTTAAATGTATTTTAAACTGGTTTTAACTGTGTGCTTTTAACAGAATTAATGTTTAATTTTTTAAAAAACTTTTGTATTAGTACTTTTTCAGCCACACTTTTACTTTAAATTTTGTAAGCCGGCTTGGGTCCCTTGGCAGGAAAAAGGTGGGATATAAATTGAATGAATTAAATCCAGTGAAGCCTCTCATCTCTGGGAAGCTGCCTGCTTGTGTCCCAAACATAAATATGGAAGCATGAATTGCTGGTATGTAAATACAAGAAGCAATACATTGATTGTGGCAAGAACCACCAGTGCATCTCTGCTTCTGCGCATGGTGCAGAGAGCATGCCCAAAGACACGTCTGTACCTAGGAGGGGACAATGCAACCTGGCATCAGTGAGTGGAGTAACTTGAATGCAGTTTCACTTGCCCTGATACATCCTATCTCAAAAGATGCACCACATGTCCAGAAGATGTAAAGATTTTTTTTAATGAAAAACATGTATTATATTGGCAACTTAGTGGAATTATTCAGGTCATACCTAATATATAAAAGTCCAAGTTTATTTGTCTATGTCTGGCAAAGACCTCATACGATTGGCTGTGCCATGAGAAGACCTAATATGATTGGCTACCTAAGAAGATTCTATGGAATCCTGGGATTTGTAGTTTAGGGAGGGGCCTTTACAATTCTCAGTCAGAGAGCTCCTGGGCCTCAGTCAACTGTGACTGTCTTGAATAGGTCGGCTGCTATGGAGATGAGGCCTAACAGCAAGGAGGAGGACAGTGTATTCCCTCAGGAATCCAAGCTCTGTATGTTAATAACTCTGAATATAGATTGGACTGGGGAATATGGGGAAAAGTTACAGGTACTGGACAATACTGTTTGGGGAATTAGAGACACAAGATCCCAGGCAATGCCAGGTATATGCTAGTTTCTTTTATCTTATAATTAGGCTCTCAAGACTTCAACACTATCAAACGGGATTATGTTGTCCAGGGTTTATTTAAAGTGGTTTCTTTTCATACCGCTGTAGCCCAGAGCCATGTTTTCATACAATACGTCAGGAAGACACATCAAGAACAGCATTAGCAGCTTTTAACACTATGTTTCAGTCTAATTGCTTAGAAGGCATCTACTTCAAACTCAAAAAAGGAAAAAGCTCACCACAGGTCTCCTGTGTGAGAAGCTAGCAGAGGTCGAGATTTAAGTTTGATCATCCATGGGTAAGACATGTTTTCCCGGTCACAGCTAAACAACAACAACAACAGCCCCTAGGTATAGGTATCCTGACTTCTGTATAAACAAGTTCTCAATAAACAAAGGATAAACCCAAAACTTCAGTTCTAATCATAACAAACTTGGGCAGCTAGATCTTCAGCACCACTATCTGCCACAGGCCACACCAGACTGGAAAATAACAAACAAAAAAAAGCAAAGCAAAGCAAAATAAAAATAAAAAGCAGAATTGCCCAAATATGTGCTTACAAATGCTTGGGATGGTGGGATGTGTTTTTAGGGGGGAGGGAGGCTAACTGGGGCAGCAACCTGTTTTATGTAAAACCTACTCCTCCTGACATTTCTCAGAAGCAGAAAAGACCCTTTTTTGTTCCAAGTACTACAGGATTTCTATTCCTTGAGAGTCAGTTTGCTGTAGTGGTTTGGGCATTTGACTAGGACTGGGAGACCAGGGTTCAAATCCCCACTTCGGCCTGGAAACCCACTGAGTCACCCTGAGCAAGTCACACTCTCTCAGCCCTAGAAGAAGGCAATGACAAATTTTCTCTGAGTAAGCCTTGCCAAGAAAACAACATGATAGGTCCACCTTGTCATCATCGTAAGTTGGAAGTGACTTGAAGGCACATAACAAATGATTTCCACTAGGGAAGCATTAAGGTGCTCTACCAAAATGTCCTGTGAAGCTGTACATGGGCCATGGGCTTCATTTTGCCCATTCCTACCTTAGCACATAAACAAATATAAACAAAAGTTTAAATAAAGCATTTCAAAGCTATTTTGGATTTAGAATGACAGAAATAAGCTTTTTTATATATTGTTTTATCATTATGCCCAGTAGACTCTGTAGGCTACAGATTGCAGTGGTACAAAACTGAATGCTTTTTTTTTTTAACCATGTTGAATACTATATTCTGTAATGGCTTAAGATTTCCTCATTTCTTTAATGTAAGAGAAGAGCTCTAACTTCTTTCTCCCTTCATCTCTCAAAACTAGTAGTGAAGTAAAGTGGATAAATCTTCCTCCTATTCATACAGAAACTCCATTAAATTTGAGGTCAGCTTGGTAAAGATTTTAAGAACCTGGTTTCCCTGATATTACTATTAGGTTATTTCCAGGCACAGTGTTGATTCCATGGGTAGAATTCAAGCTCAATTAAATTATTACTGGTAGGTCTACATGTAATAGTCCCCTCATCCTACACAGCATACCCCTCTCAACTTATTCTAGCAATACCTGAAAAGGTACATAATAAATGAGTAATTTGCCATTATTTAGGAAATGGGCAGAAGTGAATTACAATGGAAAAGATAAGACTTGAGAGCAGATTTCAGAGATTTGGCACTGCACCTTCAGTGTTGTGTCAATGTATGGATCTTTGTCACGTGCTGCTACTGCACTGCATCTTACTGTAAAGCACTGCAAGTTGTTGCTAAAAAAGAAGAAGAAAAAGAAAAGGAAGAAGAGCCATTAGATATACAATCATACACACTTTACAACCAAGGTGCAATTTGAGACAAAGCTGCAACATGAAGATGCTCCTCAAATTTCACATATCCTGGACAGATCTGCTGTACAGAGTAGCCCTTCTGTGGCAATGCCTGGTTCTCATCTTTTTTGGTAAAGCCCCAACAGCTAAGTAGCAGTAGTTAAATACAGTAGCCCTAGCTTTGAACTACGAATTTCAAGGGTCCCAGTTCTTGAGAGAGTACTGGTACCCCATTTTAGTGCAGTATTATAAAATGAGGATTTGAGAGGGACAGTGTGATTCTCAAGAACAAGAATTCTCAACTAGAATCCCTCTGATGTGTCTGCAGATTTGGACTTGAAGCAGACTCAGAAGTAAATGTCTGTACAGGGCTCCTTTAAAAAGGAAGATTATCAAGAGAACTCTTTAAGGTTGGTCAGCTGTATTCAGGCCTCCCAACACATCTCTTTGGAAAGGGCATGGAAGTGTGGGTGAGACCTGACGAACCTTAAAGATGGAGAATGGAAAGAATGAACTGAAGAGATACAAATCTTAATACCTTGTGATAACATGCAGGAATTGTGGTGTCAGAACTGCCTGCTGGGACCGCTCTGAATACTGGTATGTAGAAATCAGCTCCACCAAGTTACGAATGGTGTAAAGGTAGCCAACATGAGGCAAAGAGAAAAAACAGAACAGACTAAGAAGCTCTTGCTTAGGTGTAACTCCTCTGTCAGACATCACAGAGTTCCCTAGATAAATAAGGAAGGAAAATATATTTTGTAATGTATTTGCCATGCAGGCACTAGGTCAACCAGGCCTTCAAAAGTTATTTTTTTCTGGGACTCAAACTCCCAACATTGCTAGCATTCCAAACTCCTAGTGTTCCAAACTCCCTAGCGATCATGGAAAACACCCTAACTCTTCAAAGTTTTGGGATGAACACCCACAGAAGTACTAAATTAAGGTTCCAATTTTCCGATATATTTACTAGGCTGTTAGCCTTGCTGAACAATTGGATTTACTTCTGAACAAACATATACAAACTTGTCCTGTAAGTCTCAAAAGAAAAAGGAGACATGTCTCAGGATGCTGAAAAGATGATCTTTTATTTAGTTAATACAATACCATCTTTTCAGAATCCTGAAAAGCTAACCTATGCCTAGAACATCATGAAGAAATTCAGGATCCTGAAGTAAATTACTTAGAAAGCTTGACATAGGCCCTTTTCGCACTAGGCTTTTTGCGCGAGCGGGGGCGGGCGGCTTGCGGGAAAAGCCTAGTTCGGGAGCCTTCCGGTTCCCCGCTGGTTCCTTCCGCAGCCGAAGGAACCAGCTGGGAAACGGCACCGTCCCGGAGGCGGCGGCGGCTCGCGAGTCCATCCCCCCCCGCGCGCGCAAGAAAGGAGCCCGTCGCTCCTGGCGCGCGCGGGGGGCGGGCGTGACTGTCGCTCGCTCCTGGCGCGCGCGGGGGGGCTGCTCGCGACAGCCTCCCGATCGCGCGCGCACGGGGGGCGGGCGCGACTGTCCCTCGCTCCTGGCGCGAGCGACAGTCGCGCCCGCCCCCCGCGCCCCGCCAGGAGCGAGCGACAGTCGCGCCCGCCCCCCGCGCGCGCCAGGAGCGAGTGACAGTCGTGCCCGCCCCCCCGCGCGCGCCAGGAGCGAGCGACAGTCGGGCCCGTCCCCCTGCGCGCGCGCGCGCGAGCGGGAGGCTGTCGCGAGCAGCCCCCCGCCCGTGCGAAGCAGGATGCTCTCGCATCCGCCGCGCTAGCTCCCCGCCCCGCCCCTTCCTTCCGCACGGGCGGAGGGAAGGAGGCGCGACCTGGCCGCCTCCCCGACGCACCGCACTACAGGTGAGTGCGTGTGGGCGCCGGGAGCGTAGCGCGAGGTGATTTTCGCTTGAAAGCGAAAATCAAAAACCCCGCGCTCGCGCCGCTGCAGCCCCGTGAGAGCGCCGGAAGTGGGAATGCGTCGTGCGGAGCGACGCTCCCACTCCCGCACGGCTCACGGGGCTCTTTCGCCCGGGAAAGCCCGTGCGAAAAGGGCCATAGACTTATAGCTCAAACCTACACTGGTTTGTGCATGTGTGTTTATGTGCCTTCAAGCTGCCTGTCAACTTATAGCAACTCCAAGAATTTCATAGGGGTTCTTAAGTGATGCATACACTTACCAGTAAATCCCAAATAATTCAATATGTCAATGAAGGGTTTTGCAACAGTACTTATTGGTATTTACTATGTATTCGTATGAAATACAAAATGTATGCAAAATAATTATTGCCCTGAATTTAACGCACTCTTTTCATAATAATTCTACTCCAATCCCACTTGACCTGTTTCCCGACCAGCACACTACCAATTAAATCTAACAGATCACTTTTGCTTCTATTCTTCTATGATACTGGCATCTTCTTCCACAAACAATGTCTCGAAAGGAAAAAAAGATTTCTTAAAAAGTTAAAAATGCAACAGAAATTGTTTAAAATGACAGGACTGGTCTTTTAGAAAAAGCACACAATCTATAACTGAAGAGGAAAGGTATTTTTTAAAATTTTATCACTGAACATTTATGTTACTAAACATTAAAGTTATCTGTCTTATTTGCAACTGCATGTAAACATCTAATTAAAAGCAGCATAGTATTCTTAGAACATTAAAAGTAATTCAATTTGTAAGCAGCATGATTTCTATTACCAGCATTTTTATGCCACAGAAATTAAAATATGCTGCAGACTCTGAATGAAAGTATTCAAGCCAAACTTCCTTCCTCAGCACCAGCTTTCCGTACATCTTGCATTAATCTAATATTACAAAAAAATAAATAAAAATAAAACAATAATACAATAGACCGTCTACTTTGTCAAGTTCAGCACTCAAACGTTTGGTTATTTGCAGGTTGTTGTGTTTTATTTATTTCAAAAAATTCTTAAGTTATTTGCTCCTGCCACTGAAAAAAAAAAAAAATTCTCTCTTGCAGAAGTGGACCCTAGAATCATCCTGGAAGATTTAGAGATTCCTAGAGAAGTATTTTCAGGTAAAAAAAATGTGATTTTTAATTTTATTCGTGTTTTTTGTGGAGTCTTACTCCCCTAACCCCATGAAAGTAGAAAGCTCACTATAATAACAATAATATGAATAGATATATTTTCTCTTACATTTTTCACAGCAAATAATACATCCACATATATACCTGTTTCATACACTGGCAGCAGCTGAAGAGAGTGTAGTTTGGCATCCTCAGCCGAGAAGACAAATGAGGACATATCTGGAGTGAAACGCCTAAAAAGTAACATGATGAATGACAAGGTGCCAGGCTAACACATACAGGCCACCGTGTGGAGCAATGCACAGCATGATCCATGCGACAAATGGAGCCTAAACATTTCCCACCTGAATCTTTCATAGTGCATCAAATGTTGCTGTTGGACCTTTTGAAAGGTGTGTTAGAATAATTTTCTAATGGATAGGGGTAGATGAGGGGGTAGTAAACTTATGCCTCTATGCATCAGCAGGTGCATACTTAAAGAGACTCACTGCAGCAAGTCCATAAGATGGCTTGACGGCAATATGAATATTCTACAATGAGTTCCATAAATAGCAATGATCTCTGATGTACAGAACACAGTAGGGTTTCATCGCACTCACTTTAGGCACAGCCAGGTGCACAGCATACACAACTCCTATGGAACCAAAGGGCCCACATCAAGGGACCATTTATATCACTTAATTATAGCACTATGGTCCCATTTTAACAGCAAAGGCAGTTACCTGGGGTAGTTCTAATGTGCAAAGTTCTAATGTGTCTGTAAACTACAAACCCCAGGATTCCACAGAACGTAGCAACTGCAGTCAATTGCCATTGCCTCTACTTGCAAAAGAGGCATGGAATTAGTAGTGAACTTGCAACCGCTGCCCTCACTAAAATTACAATAAAACTGAAACTATGATCTGGTTTATATGCATCACCAAAGAATGGTTCAACACAATGGAGTGAAGCACACACAATGAACACACACACTCTTCCCTCTGTGCTTCTACATAGCTACGAGGCAGAGATTGAAATCTGTTGCTTTCTATTGTCTGTTCTGCTCAAACCAATAATCTTAGAGGAATACTAATTCTGGTCAGTTTCAAAACAAAAGTAGAAGGAACTGGAAACATCTAATAAAACCCGATGTGAAAAAGAAACTGGGTCTCAGAAGGTGTAAATAAGATTTTGGGCTAATCTGTAGAATTACCTTTTTAAAAAAGAACCAGTCTCTCTTTCACATCCAGCCTCAAAACAAGCCAGGTTTATACTGTGGTTTAAACTAATGTATTGTACATTAACCCCAGTTTCTGATTTGGCCAAAGAGGAAGCCAAGATTAAGAAAAAGCAATAGTTTTTGAATTTTTCTTCAAAGCCAAATGGAAGAAAGGGAGGTGGGGAGATGTGGACTTGAATCTCATTAAGATTCATTCATGTAAGCTTGAACCATAACCTGACACAGCTTCTTTGGTGTTCCAGCTAAAGAACAATGGCTAATATCAGGGATGATTAAACTAGTTACTTTGACTTAAATATAGCATGCTAAGAGTAAATCTTACAACATATTATTATGGCTAAAATCCTGTATGACTGGGGTCATTTCCGCACTAGACTGTTAATAACGCTATGATTCCACTTTGCAACATTCTGTGGAATCCTGGGGATGGCCCCTCCCGAAACTGCAAACACCAGGATTCCATAGGATGTTGAAAATGGAATCATAGCGCTATTAACAGTCTAGTGCGGAAATGGCCTAAGTGTAATGTAACAGGTCTGCATGCAGATGCATGCTAAGTTGAGCCATATAGAACCACACTGACTAAGTGAGCCACCTCTGAACACACCTCTCAGCAGTCATTTCCTGCTTTGTGTGTTCAGTATCATAGAACCACCCGGCTATGTCTCCATGACCAAATGCAAAATGATTACAGCAGGGCTGACCTCCAGAGGACCTCAGCAGATCTCAGTGCTGATTGCCATAATTTTGCATCTAGCTATAGGAACATGCTTCTGTGATCTTGCTCACTTCGCATGGGGCATGGAATGGCTTCTCAGAATGATAAGGAGTCACTTTAGGCACTGTGGAGGGGGAAGGGAACACCAACCCCAACGACACCCAAAAGAGGAAACAAACACACAAGAGGGAAACTTATGTGCATGTATGACCCTAACTGGATGCCACTCATTGACTGCTCTAAGCTAGCGTGGGGAAACACTGTTCATACTTTAATATATTCATACATACAGCATGTCCTCATTTATATTTCCAATAAAAAACAGTGATTAGTACCTGTAGAGAACATATCGTATTTGGAAATTTGAGTCTTCAGTAAATAAGCCAGTTGACTCCAGCATCACAGATATCCCACACTGTCTACTTTCCTCCTCAAGCAGCTCCACAGGCTGCTGGCAGATAACAAAATCATCCGATTCCAATGGAGTTGAATAAACATCCTCTTTTAAACCTTGAATAAAATAGAGTAACAGATTACAAACCAGCAAAAATGAAAAACAACAGATTATGAAGCCAGAAAGGTAGGAGTCTCAAAGGCCATATGAGATCTACAGGGCCAATTTTGCACTCCCGGACTCTTTCCACTCTCCCATAAAACTTCCCAGACAGGAAAAAAAAAATCCAGCTCATAGATGAACATCATTGCTTCTTGAAATGTGTGGCAGCAGCAATTCTGCCTGAACACAAAGCACTGGGCACACCTTGTACCTGTGGATTGCCACCACAAGTGTCTCTGGATTTTTTTTCTGTTACAAAAAAAAGAAAAAGAAAAAATGGAAATGGCTTCCCAGCCATATCTATTATTGTTGTGGGGGTGGGGTAGGGTAGGTGGGGTGATGCATCCTGTACTGGGCCCCACAGGCTGAAAAGTGCTCTGAAATCCCCAGAACTTGCCTGCCCTCTTACAGAACATCCAATCTACTGAGTTTGTAACATTTACTGTTTAAATGACTAGGCCTGAACCAATTGCTTAAAATATTCCATTAAGCTATTTTTGAATATTAAAACCCTGGAACTTTTAACTCTGAAGCTTCAGTAGAACATTTCTGTATTAGAAAAAAGCTTTAAAACCAAGTTAAACTAACAGTATGGAGAAAATCTGAAGTTCAAAAATTTGAAACTGCACATCTTCAGTTTTCAAATTTAAACTCTGAAGGAAAAGCTTACTAAACTCAGTACATTTACAATACTCCGAAATCTTTAATTATAAAAGTACTCCCAATGGGAATGAGAAAAACAGAAAACTGAATTAGCTAAACATAAATTCACTTCTCTAGCTCAATTCAAGTGAACGCTCCCTACCCCAGCCTTGTCACTGAAACACAATTTGTCTATTTACACATGAAAACAGCCTCTAGATATGCTTAAGACAGATGAGGAACTATTCCAGTTAAAGTACTACAACTCCAGAATCATTCAGCCAGAATGACCATTTTGGCTGGACAATTTTGTAGTTACAAGTCCCTACCCCCACTACCCCAAAAGTCTTCGCAGGTCTAGTCTAACTGTAACAATATGCTTTCTTGCCCTGTTACATTCCTGCTCATTGCAGCTGCTCCAGAATTAATGAGCAGCCAACTGGGAAGCATGCAACTTCATGCTTGTTCATGAATGATGAACTTGGATTCTGCTGTGTGATCACAGCAATGGTATTATGTCTAGGATGCTTACTGTTCAATCAACATGACAAACGGAATCTAAAGAATCATTAGCAGCAAGGAAATACTTGCTTATGCTATTCAACAAAAGCTTATTTAAGATTCTATGAAGTGCTACTGTTGTTGCTGTGTGCCTTTCTCTCCAACCTAATGGAGATCCAAAGGTGACCCAATCATGAGGTTTTCTTGGCAAGATTTACCAAAATGGGGTTTGCCATTGCCTTCCTCTGAGGGTGAGACAGTGTGAATCACCCAAAGTCACCCAGTGGGTTTCCATAGCTGAATGGGTCTCCAGAGCCATAATCCAATGCTGAAAACACTAGACCATGCTGACTTTCTGAAGTGCTATTATGCATAGATAAATCTGATAGCAATTCTAATCCAAGTGTGCACCAGCAGAATGCTTTTAGATTAATTTTATTTTTTTTAGTAAGTACTCTGGCAAGAGATGTAAGATGCCCCTTCCAGAGCAGAATAAGTTTTCTGCGTGCAAGAAGGCATTTTTAGACCCAGTCGTTTCATAAGAGTAATGTAAATTCTGCTGCTAACCAATCAGTTTGCACTGATTGAAAATAAAACATTTCCCAATAATCATGATGGCTAAAAGCACACTGAAGCACACATTTTATGTCAGCCGTTCCAAACAATTAACCAAGAACTATGTAACCTTGATCCAGAGATCTCAAATACCATACCAACCTTCAATAACACTAGGTGGTTCTAAAGATTCATAGGCGTGTCGTCTCCTATCACCAGAGACGTTCTCAGGAGTCTCCAGTTTAAAGACAAGAGCTTCCAGTTCTGCCATTATGGCTACATACCCAGCACAAAATGCAACTTCTGATGGTGTGAAATTCTGTATGTGCAAAATTAAGTTGCGTTCAAAGTCCAACACAGTCACATCCTGACTCACAGGCAGAAGCTTCAAACAGAACAAAATCAGTTTATTCTTGCAGGCAACAAGCAGATCTCCAGTTAAAGGGCAAGAAGAAAAGCACAAGGGAGGATCTGAAAGAGGTAATTCTATAATTGACATTTGATCTTTAGATGCTTCAGGGTAGGGTGCCTCTAGGCTGTGGCCCACAATTCGCACACATACACGTGCGCTCCCAGCTGACATGCATCTCCAGTTCACATAAACCCGCAAGGAGAGGGTCTTGTTTTTCTCCTCAATAGTAACCACGTAGTCTCCTGAAAAACAAAGAATCTATTTTGATAACACAGTATTTAAAATGGGAGAAAACATAAATCTCACACAAACAAGAGTTTTTTGTAATGAACAGCAATTTTTCTGGAAGGACACCTGCTTTTTAAATTTGAAGAAAATCCCATTGGGAGTTCATGTCAAATATGCCAGTGCTACTCAAAGTGATGGTCCATAGGCCACCAGTTCACCACAAGTTTTCTGGAAACAATGAAAGAGTGGTAATCAATGGGCACAAATATGGCACCAGCCACTGGCTGACTGAAAGAAAAAAAAAACCCGCCAGTTCACACATCAAACAGTTTATCACTCGGGAAAATTAGCAAAAGAACTGTTCCTGGGTGACTTCCAGTCATATCTGACTTCTGGCAAGCGCATGGTAAACCTATCATGGGGTTTTCTTGGCACATTTAGTTCAGATGGGGCTTGCCCTTGCCTTCCTCTGAGGGTGACAGAATGTGACCGGCCCAAGATCAACAAGTGGGTTTCCACGTTTCAACTCTGGTCTCCCAAAGTCCTAGTCCAACATTTAAACTACTAAAGCATCCTGGCTCTATCAACAACACTGTATTTCTATACAAATATAAATATGTGAACATTTATGACAGTCAATTTTTTTTTTAAAAAGTCTGATTTATCACATGGGGATCATGCACACAAAGACTTTAATGTTTGCCCTGTCTTACTTACAGCAGCAATTAACATTTGTGTTAAGCATTCCATTAAGCAACCCTCAGCTTCAATTCAAACAGACTCTTTTATCAATGGAGATACATCTTCTACATTTAAGATGTTAGTCAGAAATCCATAAGTCACTATTTAGTCATTCAAGATTTCTAAAAGTCTGAATTCACAACTGACAATCAACTACTGCTTCATTTAAATGAAAGCATACTCAAACACCTTGCCCTATAAGACATCACACATAACTCAAAGAAAACTACAATTTTGTAGAAAACTACTACCAACCATGACTTAATGTTTGCCAGGGTAATCTTATATTGACTAAGATTTTTTTTAAAAAAGGATTACTGACATGATTACATGAACAAATGACTGCATGGTCAATACTGAAGGATTGCTGGAGTCTGTAGTCCCATAACATTTGGAGAGGCATCCTTTAGAAGGTGACCTTAGGACTGCAGCCTTAGCAGTCTTTTTTTTAATGCAATTCAAATGACACAACATTTGTGTCATGTGTTTATTCACAGAAGCCCCACTGAAATCAACAGTTTTTACAATCCTGCTTACAATTTCTTTGCTGCACTTTCAACATCCAAGAGTAGGTGGTCTCCCAAGGCAAGTGGGTGGGAAAGAGGCAGATTTCAGATCAGGGAGAAGATTCTTCTTTCAAAATGGGGCGGCGGGGGGAATCAGAGTTCAAGAGTCACCCTCAAAAGGTTCTTGTTTTGGCCCTTCAAGTCAACTCCCACTTCCAGGGACTGTATTCTAGAGTTATTTTAAAAGCAAAATTTATTCGGAAGAGGTTTGCTACTGTCTTCTTCTAAGGCTGTGACTTGCCTAAGATCACCCATGGGTTTTCCCTGGCTGAGCAAGGATCTGAACTCGGATCTCCTGCAGCCCAACAATCAAAGAATTTACCCCTTTCACAGGCCATTTCTGCACTACACTGTTATAGTGCTGTTATTCCACTTTCAAAATCCAATGGAATTCTGGGATTTGCAGTTTAGGGAGGGCCCTTAGAATTCTCAGCCAGAAAACTCTTTGCCTCAGGAAACTACAAACCCCAGAATTCCACAGGACTTTGAAAGTGGAATAATAGCACTATAACAGTGGAGTGCGGAAATGGCCCTAGAGTTGTCGTGAAGACTGAGTCCATTTCCGCACTAGACTGTTATAGCGCTATTATTCCACTTTCAACCTCCTATGGAATCCTGGGGTTTGCAGTTTAGAGAGGGGCCTCAAAGGTCCCTCCCTAAAAATGCAAACCCCAGGATTCCATAGGATATTGAAAGTGGAATAACAGAGTTAGGGGGGAGAGAAAAAGAGGGACTGAATATATGAAACAATAAGGAACACCTGATAACAATGTATGGAAAGAACAAACAGAGGACTTTATGCATGAATGATGTACAACACGAAACAAGTTAAATTATAAATGTTGTGTATAATTCCCTTGTTTTTAATAAAAAAAGAAAGAAAGAAAGTGGAATAACAGCACTATAACAGTCTAGTGCGGAAACGGTCGGGCATTAGAAGCTGCGTAGGTGAGTCAAAGGGGCGTAGAAAGTGCCAAAGAGGCGCAACCTTTAGGTCTCTACGAGAAACGAAACAGGTGGCCACCAAACAGAGCTCGCGGACGTTGCTTTTCAGGAACCGCATCTCTCAGGCCATTTCCGCACTAGGCTGTTGTAGCGCGATGATTCCACTTCCAACATCCTCTGGAATCCTGGGGTTTGGAGTTTCGGGAGGGGCCGGCCGGCCCCTCCCGAAACTCCAAACCCCAGGATTCCAGAGGATGTTGGAAGTGGAATCATCGCGCTACAACAGCCTAGTGCGGAAATGGCTTCAGAGTCCGCCGCTCCGGAAAAGCCCCGCTCCCGAGCCGGGCAACCAGGCGCCCCACCCCCGGGGAACGGCGCCCGCTGGCTCACCCGCCTCGCCGTACGCCATGCGCAGGACCCGGCCCGGGGTGCGGAAGGCGCCGAGCGGCTCGCAGAGCTCCGGCCGCCCGGCGGCGAAGACCTCCACCTTGCAGGCGCCCGGCGCGCACGCCACCAGCAGCGCCTCCCGCCCGCAGCAGAAGAGCGCCGGCTCCTGCCGGGTGGGCACCACCTGCTGCGAGCCGAACGGGTGCAAGTTGTACAGCTGCACCATGGCTCCGCTCCGGCCTGGCCCCGTCGGCGGCCGCGGCGCCCGAGCCAAGGGGCCCCTCCCCGGCTCCGCCCGCGGCTTCCGCGTCCGGCACCGCCCAGCGCCGGGCGGAGGGAAGGAGCCGCCGGAGGAGGAAGAAGCGGCAGCGGCAGCCGCGCCGCCGATCTGAGCGACCGCTTCCCACAGAGGCAGCATCTCGGACTCTTGGGCCACGTCCATGCGTGCCTATTATAGCGCTATCATTCCACTTTCAACCTCCTAGGGGATCCTGGGAGGGGCCTCATCCCTTGCCGCACTAGGACCATTTCTGCACTACAGTGTTACAGTGCTGCTATTCCAACATCAACCTGCTATGGAATTCTGGGGTTTGTAGTTGAGGGAAGGGCACTTCGAATTCTCAGCCAAAGAGACCTTGGGTCTCAGTCAACTACAAACCCCAGAATTCCACAGGGCGTTGAAAGTGGGATAGCAGCACTTTAAAACCGTAGTGCGGAAATGTCCTAGCAAAAAGGCCCTTCCCTAAACGGCAAACCCCAGGATTCCATAGGAGGTTGGAAGTGGAATAATAGCGCTATAACTGGCTAGTGTAGAAATGGCCTTGGCCAGCTACTGTGGCTGCCCTCCTGCGGGGAAATCAGTTATATTGAAGAGGGCGATTGGGATTGTAATCCCTAGGAATTACTTCTGAGTAGACGTGCAGGGAGCCAGCATGATGTAGTGCTTTGAGCGCTGGACTAACACTTTGGAGACCAGGAAACCCACGGGTTGACCTTAGGTGCACTCTCCACACGCTCAGCCCTCAGAAAACGTTGTGATAAATTCACTTTAGGGTTGCCATAAATCAGGGACTTGAAGGCACACAACAAATGTAGAAGAATGCGTGATCATATCCACAGAAAGATGATCACACTTGGAATTTCTTGTAAGTTATAGAGGCCTATGGTTTGGGGCAAAAGAGAGCACTAGGGCTCACACAGGTGTCCTTGGCCATGTCCGCACTAGCCTGTTATAGCGCGATGATTCCACTTTCAACCTCCTCTGGCATCCTGGGGTTTGCAGTTTTGGGAGGGGCCGGCCGGCCCCTCCCGAAACTGCAAACCCCAGGATGCCAGAGGAGGTTGAAAGTGGAATCATCGCGCTATAACAGGCTAGTGCGGACATGGCCCTTGATTCAGGCCTAGAATTGGGCTGCACACTAGAGAAGATCAGCTGAATTTACCGTTGAGGGAAAGGCACTTTTTATGAGTGGGGAAGCCTCAAAAGATCATATATGAGCCCAGGATGCAATTTTGAAAATATGTACAAGCCCCTCCTATGCATATATATTCAGTCAATTTAATGGCACTGCTGGAGTGTATTGTTTGAAATTAAGTCTTGCTTTTGCCCACAGTGTTGGCTTACAAAGGCAGTAAGAAGCAAGAAGTGCAACTTAATCTGGATACTTGGGAAGAAGGCCCTTGAACTCAATGTATTATGTAGATAAATCACTATAGGTATCCTATGGGAAAATTTCTCTGTATATGCTCATCGACCCATCTCCTGTACGTAAGGAGCCATGTATGCCTAGATCCTAGAAAACGTGACATACTTTGTTCCTGTAAAAATAAAAAATTGGAGAGCTACGTAATGAATTCCAGAAAAAGAATGTTCAGATGGAGAACCATATTTTTTATTATTATTATTTATTTGTATCCTGCCTCTCCATATGGATCTATTAAGTCAAAACCAGCAGAATTCTGTCACTTTTAAAGACTGCAGCACTCTTGTGGACTATATTATTTTAGGACAAAATTTACATGGCTTACAATTTGGTTCCTAGAATACAATGCTAAGAATGTAGGTCTTTTTTAACTGGTACTTATCAAGCTTCCCAAAATTATAACCTTACTTATTTCAGAGGAACAATTTATATGTGTTACACACGTATAGAAATTCTGCCAGTGTCGAATATAACGTGTGAACACCTGTACAAACAAGTGCAAAAGATATCCACAAAGGACATGACAGTTAACATCAGAAACCTGGCAAATGTCCTATGCTCAGCTCCTAGCAAAATCCTGGCGCATGGTTTGAGCAAAAGCAAAACACATAACCTTCCCCCCGCCCCGCAGCATGCACTTGCTACACAATTTGAATTTAAAAAAAATCGTGCATCATTATGCTCCGTTTAAAAAGGTAAAAAAAAATCCAGTAATTAAAAATATTGGGCAAAATGCAACACAAAATGGTGACCACCTTCAGTACGACAAACATGCATGTTCACTCATAGTGGCACAGCGGAGGTTTAGTGGCAGAAAATCTACACCACTTATCAATTGAGAAACAAGGGCCATGTCCGCACTAGCCTGTTATAGCGCGATGATTCCACTTTCCACGTCCTCTGGCATCCTGGGGTTTGCAGTTTCGGGAGGGGCCAGCCGGCCCCTCCCGAAACTGCAAACCCCAGGATGCCAGAGGACGTGGAAAGTGGAATCATCGCGCTATAACAGGCTAGTCCTAGTGCGGAAATGGCCCAGGACCAAGCCACACGCCTTTATTTTGCTTTTGGGCACGTACGACCACGTGCCTACGTTATTTACTTCCGACAACCCAAACCGCCCCGCCTCCATTTTCATCCACGTTGGAGGCACGGTAGATGCCATTGGGCCGTTCCCTTAAACTCTCCCGTAGACTATTAACTGACGTGAAAAACAACCAATGGGCAAAGCAGGCGTGGAGGCCGACCTTCCTGGATCGGCCTCCTTCGGCCTCTTACTCGCTCGAATCTCAAGCGAGGCTCTTCACAATTGGTGGCCGCTGCTGCCCGTTCGCGTGGGTCTGCCTATGAGAAAAAGGGTTGGGCAAAGCCTGGGGTGTATGCAGTTACGTTCGTGTGGCGGGCATTTTAGCTTCTTGGTGGGGTCGAGACCCTTCGAAGGAGGGCGCATGCGTGTGTTGGGGGGGGCTTGGCAAGTGCCGGCGTCATGGCTTGGAGGTTCCTGAGGTGGGCTTGAGCGGTGTGGGCGGCGTTTTTGGGGCCTTTTCGTCGCGCTGTTGATATTCAGGGACGGGCCATGCGCACGACGGAGAGGCTTCTCCTCTTTCGGGTTAACGCTTTTGTGAGGCAAACGAGAGGCCATTTCCGCACTAGACTGCTATAGCGCGATGATTCCACTTTCAACCTCCTATGGAATCCTGGGGGTTGCAGTTTGGAGAGGCCTCCATAGGCGGCTGAAAGTGGAATAATAGCACTATAACAGTCGAGTGTGGAAATGGCCTGAATGGAGGCTCAGGAGGCGGGGTGGAGTGGCAGAAAGAGGATGCTTCGTTGGTGCTGGAAGGGGCCCTCCATCTTGAATGCTGCGGCCTGCTCCATTTTTTCGGGGTGAGGGATGAATTCTCTATCTCTGCCTGCATAGAGAGACCGAGGCCATTTCCGCACGAGCCTGTTATAGCGCGATGGTTCCACTTTCAACCTCCTCTGGCATCCTGGGGTTTGCAGTTTCGGGAGGGGCCGGCCGGCCCCTCCCGAAACTGCAAACCCCAGGATTCCAGAGGAGGTTGAAAGTGGAACCATCGCGCTATAACAGGCTCGTGCGGAAATGGCCCGAGGCTGGGGAGTCTGGGATCGCGTCCCGCTAGTGCAGAGGTGGAGATTATTTGCCCATCTCCGCCGATGTTTTGAGTCTCTGCATTTCCAGAAGCCCCCAGCTGGCATGGCTAAATGCTGTAGGGATTCTTGGGGTTGTAAGCCAGAAGGATCAAGAAAGCTGAAAGGCCAAAAATTCCCTTGCAATATTCTTTCACATACCTTAAATCAGTGAGCTTGGTATCTTTCAGCCTCAGGTTGCAGGAAGTTGTGTCTTGTCAGAATTTTTTCCCCAATTCTAAAAGCAGCGGATCCTGCCTGATTTTGGAGCTAGGTAGGGTCAGCTCTGGTTAATGCTTGGATGGGAGACCACCAGGGAATACCTGGTACTGAAGGCTGTATTTCAGAGGAAGGAACTGGCAAAGCCACCTCTGAGTATTCTTTGTCTAAGAGAACCCTGTGAAATTCATCTAATGCCCCTTTTGTTCTGGAAACTTTTAGCTCTTTTGCTTTATTTGGAATTCGTGCACATCTGTTTTAAAACATAGCCTATCTGTCATCTTGTCTCATGAGTCATATAGTTAATTCAGTTAATAAAAAAGGCATGTGGCATTGTCTTAAGGACACAAAGATAATAGTCTTTTGAAAACTAGTCCTTCCGATAACACGCAAGCAATTGATTTGCACAGTTACTGCAGTGTGTTCCAAGATAGTACAGTATTCTGTGAACTGCATTATGTAAATTGAAAATTGAAAAATTTGAGCTCATTACTTTTGTGATATATTTTTGAAGAAGGTTGTCTAAACATTTCAGTTCTATTTAACAAGATGCAGGTAATGAAGGGAAAAAACTGACCTGTTTAATGTCTAACTTTGTTCATGCTTGAATCACTGTTTGATGGGAAAGCTACAAGTTTATCTTATTGAAATGTGTGTCCAGTGGTGAGAGACTAGCTACAAGCTTGTCAGTTTCTTAGGATAAGTTATCAATTCCCATTTATATGAGTTACCAATGATGGTGTTAAGTTTGTCCCACCCCAAAAGTTTCTGGAAATCTTCTTGTTCATGTCTTAATTCCTTTTTGTGTTTCTCTAGAGACTTTTCGTGGGAACTGGATCCTGATTTGTATGGGGACAGACATTACAATCCTTTTACCCGTGAATTTTATCCCAGCCTAGAAGACGTTATGGGAGCTGATGTTACTGGGGTGACTGATGAAGACATAGAGTCAGCTGTCTTATTTGGAACTTTGCGAGGCACTGTAGTTGGATTACGGTACTATACAGGGGTGGTAAGTACTGGAGGAATAATATCTGCTAACATTGAGAGCTGGTTTGATAAAACATAATTACTGGTTATGGCATGCAGTTCTAAATATCTTGGAACTTTGCTTCTCTTGCTAATAATGAAGAGAAATAACTGGATGCATTTAAGCAGTTGGCATTTTAAGTAGTCTCATTTAAAATGACAAGCTTGTAATAAAGGCTTATGGGAAAATATGTTATGAGTTTTTGTGTAAAACTTCTATTGTTGATGTACATCTGTTTAGCAGAAGTTCAAAACAAAAAATACTGAAATTTTGAGGAAACTTAAATTTATTTCTTTTGGGTTGAATTGTAGTAATAAAAATAAATGTTTTGCCAAAGCTTTTATTTTTCTTTCAAATGATCTGTAATATAAGAAATATATCTTTTCTTTTCTTTCTTCTGTTTCTTTGATTGTATTTTGATTGTAACTTTGTATATTAGGTTGTTAGTGTTAAAAATCAATAAATAAAAAAATGGAACTAATTTTCAGGTCAATAATAATGAAATGGTTTCACTGCAACGAGAACCTAATAATCCGTATGACAAGAATGCTGTTAAAGTAAACAATGTAAATGGAGACCAGGTCGGCCACATCAAGAAAGAGCTGGCGGCATGCTTGGCCAATATCATGGATAACAAATTGGCAGTGATCGAAGGGTATGAAGTAATTGCACTGTAATTGCTCTTTTTTCCATGAATAAAACTACTGTTTTCTTAAGTACCGATCTAGAAATAACATTTATTAAGTTTGCTTTTACTTGCATGCTGAAATCACATACTATGCTGCTAAAACTAACTCCCAATGTGAAGCAAAGTAAAATATTTGGAAACGGTATTTAGCATTTTTTAAGAGTCAGGTTAGATAAACTAAAAAGTTTTTTTGAGGGGCAGTATATATCCTTTGTATGTAGGTGCAGAAATTTATTATATTGAGTTCAATAAATTCACTCCCAGGAAAATGAGTGTGTGATTACTGCTTTATGGATGACATCTGTAGCAGAGTAAAGTCTGAGCGGATCAGTAAGGTTTGAAATAAGACCAGAGACAAAAAGGAAATCTTAATGTTTCTTTTATGTCATAAGGCATAGCAGAATCAAAAGTAGGCATTAAACACAAGGTTTTCTTTCCTTTAAAAGAGCTGATTTTGATAATCTTATTCTTTGTTGCTTTGCTTAATGATTTTTTTGCAACTGAATTTCCGTTTTGTAATATTGATATGTCTGAAGATTTTTAGTCATTATGAAAATGTGCCTCTTTAGGAAATAATTTATTTAATTAAATTTCTTAATTCAATTCCTAATTAAATTAAATTTAATTAGGGATTTTTTAAAAATCAAGGTTCTAGGACAAGACAGCTGGGACAAAACCTTCCCAAGAATGTATAACTTATTTATTTATTTATTTTGTGCCACAACCAGTGTAGCATATTGGGGGGAAACAGTCCCATGCCATATTCTAGCTAGCTAAAAGACCAGAAGTGACACATTCTGTTTATCAGTAGGTAGATTCAATTTGGGCTGAGGAGGCTGCCCTGTAATTTTTTTGGGTTGGATAATTACCGTAGAGTACATTAAGCCCTAACCACAGTGGTTATCTTGCTGCTGATCCTCATTACACTAAAATTCTAAAGGAGTCAGAAAATATCTGCAGCTATTTTTAAAAAAAGAAACCTGGTACCTACAGTTAGATTTGTTTTCCAAGTTGTTGAGAGAACATGGGTACAACGGATGTAAAGTATTTAGTTTAAGTGCTTAGAAATGAAGTATCAGTAGCAGTATGTATGGCAATATGTTGTGAGCGGAAGCAGCTAGCCATACACCTATTCATGATATTATTAATTTCCTCCCTTACCCCTTTATTCCCTCGTCATTATGCCCAGGTATTTTTCTGAAATAGAAAAACATTTATCTTTTCGAGAATGATTTTGGTGTAATGCTAATATGATAGTAGGGATGGAAAATCTCCTTATGAGAGTCTGATTCAAACATGGGTGCCTCACAGGATTATTATGAAGATGAAAAAGTGTTGTGTTTGTGTGCTTTGAAAGGAGAGCTACATAAGCTGCCCTGAACTCCTTTTAGCACCAGCAGAATATAAAGGTAAGGTAACCTTCCTCTTCCCTTTTTTTTCTAGAGTTGTTCCTTATGGAGCAAAAAATGTTTTCACTATGCCAGTGCAATTGAGCTTTTGGGGAAGAGAGGAAAATAAGCAAGTGGTTCTAAATCGACTTAAAATGCATGGATTTAAGTTAGCTCCTCCAGGAACAGGTAAGTTAAATAATTATTTTATGTACTGACTCAGTAAAGATTTTATTAATCAAAATGTGAAAAGACTTCTTAGGATTTAGTTTTAATTTTGTTAAAGTCTGTAAATGGAAGGTCATTTAGCTCTGCTGGTAGTGAATGATAACTTATAGGCATTGATGAGTTTTTTAAATTTTTTCTTAGCTTCTGAATTTGGTTTTGGAACTAGTTGGAAATCTGGAAAAGCTGGAACAAGTTATAGTGCTCCAGTCCATGCTGCTGTACAAATGACAACTGAACAGGTATAATGCATTCTTGTTTTTTTTTATATAAAGAATGTGCATGAACTACCTTTTCATGAGAAGCTGAGTTAAAAGTGAAAACCAGTGTAGTCTAGTGGTTTGACTAGGACACTGGGAGGCCAAGGTTTGAATCCCTGCTCAGCCATGGACATCTACTGGGTGTCTCTGAGAAAAAGTCATGCTTTCTCAGCCTCAGAGGAAGGCAAGTGCAACCCCCTCTGAGCAAATTATGCCCATCCAAAAAACAAAAAACAACCCTCCCCCCATGATAGAGTTGCCATAAGTCAGAAATGGTTTGAAGGGACACAACAACAAGAGTTAAAAGTATGTTACTCATTCTGATTAGTCTGTACTATGTCTTTAGAATTTATAATTATTTAATGTGCCAATTTTTAAAGTAGATGAATGATGAATGTTAAATAATGACACTGAGGTGTTTTTTTTCCCCTGTCATGTGATAAAATCTTTGAGCATAAAATATTTGATTGCCACATCTTTCTGGGCTAGTCCTTACAAGAAGACAGTATTTCAACTTGCCCGAAGGAGGCACTTGTTTAAAAAAATGTAATTCTTGAATTCCTCCGTAATCAATAACTGTTGGCCGGTGTCTGGCCTACCATTTCTGGGCAAGATATTGGAGCTTGTGGTGGTCTCCCAGCTCTAAGGATTTCTGGATCAAATGGATTATTTAGATCCATTTCAACCTAATTTTAGGCCTGGCTATGAGACAGACAGTTTTGGTCACCTTGGTGGATGACCTATGCATGGAGCTGGACAGAGGGAGTCTGTTCCTGTTTGCTCTGATGGACCTCTCATGGTTTTCGATACTATTGATCATGGTATCCTTCTGGGCTGCCTTGCTGGGATGAGACTTGGAGACACTGTTTTACAGTGGTTCTGTTCCTACCTGGAGGGGTGAACCCAGAAGGTGGTGCTGGGGGACACCTGTTTGACCCCCTGGCTATCAGCCTGTGGGGTCTGTAACTGTTCTGTTTTGTCTACTGGTTCAGGTCCAGGCTGTTTGATAGACCGTATCTCCTTGTATGAATGAACTGGCCCAGTCTTGAAGATCATCAGATCAGGAGAGGCCCTTCTCTCAGTCCTACCACAGTCATAAGCACAGTTGGTGGGGATGCGAGAGAGAGCCTTCTCTGTGGCTGCCTCTAGACTCTGGAATTCCCTTTCCAGAGAGGCCAGAATGGCCCCTCCTTGTCCTTCTGGCAACAGGCAAAGACATTTTTATTCATGCAGACATTTTAATGTGGAAAGTCTTTAAAGAATGGGCTAGGTGGTGGCTGTTTTGTTTTAATTTTGATCGCTTTTAATCTCTTCTTAGCTGTTTTAATTCATTTGTAGTTATCCTATTTTAATATGTGATATTTATATGCCTTCAAATTGTATTAATATGTAAGCTGCTTTGAGGACCAGTGTTAGACAAAAACCAGGATATACATAAAGATGATGATGATGATGATGATGATGATAATAATAGTAGTAATGTCACATAACAAGTCTCCTTTGTAAATTGTAAGCTTTTGCTCTCTTTTACGGTGCCATAACCAATGAGGAAGGATTGTGTCTTTGATGTTAAATTGTGGAACTGGTATAAACACATATCTTAAAGGGAAAATACCTGTTTCTTTATTTGTTGCTGTCCACTGATACATAAGACTAATGTACTCCCCACTCTTTCCATTAGGAAGCAAGCTTTTAAGAATTTAATCTGTCTTTGCTAGGTAGCAAATCAGATTTGCTTTGTAAAGTCTGCTTTTTTCTTGACATGTCTTTTGATCTGTTCTACTCTGTTCATCTCTGGCTCCTAGCTGCAGGCTTGTAGCCCTTGCTTAAACACTCAGGGCATTTCCACACTACATTGTTATAGTGCTATTATTCTGCATTCAACATCCTGTGGAATTCTGGGGTTTGTAGTTTACTGAGGCCAAAGAGCTCTCTGGCTGAGAATTCTAAATGCCTCTCCCTAAACTGCAAACCCCAGGATTCCATAGGATATTGAAGGTGGAATAATAGTGCTAGGGCGAAAAGGCCCTCAGTATCTGAGAAAGACGTGTGCAGTCAACATTCACTCGATGGGGATATGAAAAAGGACCCGTACCAACAATGATAGCACCAAAGTGTATGTGGAAGAAAGTAGCCCTTGAAATATCCCTGTTACAAGTTGTATCAAATTGTAACCAAATTGTAACAGGGATACCTGAAGAAATTTGAAGCCCTTGAGAACTTTAAAGATCACTTAGAACACTTAGAATTGAGAAATAGAACAGGACAGAGTTGTCCTAAGTAAAGTTTTTCCCCCCATACAAATATCAAACAAAGAATTAGATGGTTACTCTTGTTTCAGATTTTTGTCCATGTCACTGGGCTTTACTAACTAAAATCTTAGAATATAGGACTACACAGTTCACTTCAGCACCTGCTGATAATGGGTGGTCCATCTTTTTACAAATGAAAACGATTTTATCCTCAAAGGGCTTAGCCAAGGCATTATTCACATAAAACAGTTGATCAGTCCTAATTCATATACAGTACAAATATGTTACAGATTCTTCTCAATATGCCTTATTTTCTAGCTTAAAACTGAATTTGACAAACTCTTTGAAGATCTGAAGGAAGATGATAAAACCCGAGAAACAGAAGCAGCAGAGGTATATATTCTCTTCAGTTTTTCATATTAGTTGATGTTGTGATTAGAGAAAGTGCATTGATATACAAGTTAAATCTAGAAAATTATGAATGGGAAGAAGTAAATTACTATAGTTTGTTGCTTTTGTTACAATAAAATAATATAGTATGGCATTTTAATTTTACAGGCTGTTTCAACTTCATTACTTCCACATCAGAAGCAAGCCTTAGCTTGGATGATTTCACGTGAGAACAATCAGGAATTGCCTCCATTTTGGGAAGAGAGGGAAAATTACTTCTACAATACAGTTACAAACTTTGCTGAAAAAAAACGACCAGAAAATGTTCTTGGAGGAATATTGGCAGATGATATGGGTTTGGTAACTATCAGCAGTGCATTAAAATGGGATCTTTTTGATGTGCCGATGAATACTGACAATTTGTTTCATATATTTTAGGGTAAAACGCTAACTGTCATTGCAGTGATTCTTACCAATTTTCAGGATGGTCAACCTCTTCCTGTTCAGAGGAAAAGTAATCAAGTGAAAGAGGTGAGATTTTTTTCCCCAGGCTATTACATAGTTATTCAGTTCAGGCCAGAGTTCAGATATAAGTGATCCAGATAGGCAAAGTGAGAGAGACAGAATGATTTGCTCATATCACTTGGGAAAGGATTTGAACTTCTTTCTTTTCAAAATAGCATTTGGATAATAGGAGCATAACTTATTTCAGTTTTACAGATTATTTTGATTCCTTGTGTGATGTGGATAAGAGGCAAAGTCCCAGGATGTTAAAAAGAGATATGAATTTATTATTGAGAGTAATTCATTTCATAGTAAAATCATTTCTCTTTTCAACATACTGAGACATTGCCTCTTTTCCATGTCTGTTAAATGTTACCAGTCCTCTGCTTTTTATATTGCTTCCTTTCCAGATTGCAGAGTGGTTGACACTTTAAAAAATGAAATAGAAAGGAGTGTTTTAAAAACCTGCTGAAATCTTTTGCACAACTAATCTTGACTACTAAAAGGTATCCAAACAAGTATATAGAGACTCAATATTTGGCAGTCATTCACTGGATGGGTACCATTTGACCAAAGGTAGCATGTATTGAATAACTATGAAGCAGAATGTTATGGATCTTGATTTCAAATGGAACTTAACTCCCAAATAAAGGATTGTAGCCTTAATTATGTTATAGCAGAATATTTTGTCAGGATTTGACAATAAACATGGATACTAAGGCTATGCTTTGTATCTCTGTTGAATATTCTCTTCAGTCATAAATTTATTTATAGGTTGTCTTCTTTGTAGTACATAGAAAAATTAAAGTCTAATTCCTGAATGTTTGGACATATGGAGGTCTATGAATACTAGCTAGCAGACAGTGGGAGAAGACTCAATCATATCTTATTTGTTCTCTGAAGATTTGTGTTAGCTATGTATTTTAAGAGATTTTCTAGTGATTCTTATGTGCAACTTGTAAGTGTGGTTTCAGTGTGTTTCTTCTGTTCCTTCTTTTAGGAATATGAGCCTCCTGCAAAAAATAACATAGAAGGTAATTTGATCAACTCTATGATGATCTGTAGATATGTAACTTTTTTCATATCCAATTAGATGTGGGCTGGATCCATACCAAATTAGTCATAGTTGGTCCTTTTGAGATCTATGGAACGAGTTAGGTGTGACTATCTTAATTTCAGTTGATTTCAGTATAATTAGAGCGTGCCTTAATTTGGATCCGATGGAATGAAAATACATTTGAGGACTTTTAATTTTTATTAAGCATTCTAGTTGCTCTTATGTAACTTGACTTCTAAGAGAATTATTTTCCTTCCCTCTCAAGAACCCAAATGTGGCTTTCAGACAAGTACTTCTGACAGAAAGAAAGAAAGTGATTTGGTTCCTTCTCAGTCATCCAGATTGCACCCAAAAAGGTAGATTTTTTTTAAAAAATTCTTTCTAGTTGGATGTAATTTCTTCATAAAATAGATGTGAACTTGGTGTTGAAGTATACTCCAAATCATTGCAGAAACCACATGAACAAGAAAATAGCTTGTGAGTGTTGATTCCAAAATAATGTCTTCTCAGGAGATGAAACACACTTATTACTGTTGATTAATAAATGAGGGTACCTGCTTGATCCATCATTTTTTTTAAAAAATGGGGTTCTTAAAGCATTCTTAGCACTCTTGAGAACCCCACTGTCCCCCTTATTTTGAAGATTGTAGGCAACGTGGTTATGTAAGAGCACTATTGTGTTTAGAAAATTAGCTGGAGGATCTAAAACACTCTTTAAATTGCTTCTCAGATATGTCCAGGTATTCACAAAGATCTGAGTTCTTTTTGTTCCTCCATGGCACATTACTTTTGAACTCTTCTCATCTCCACCCCTAGTGATTTCAGAAAAGAGTTTGCTACCTATCTTTGAGAGGAACTACTTTCTGGAATAAAAAAAAGAAAGGATTTTCTGAATAGTTGCAACAAGTTGCACTGTTACATGCACTCTATTCTGAACTGGCAATTGGAAGACTGTTGTAAACATTTATCTTAAATGTTTTTACTGTTTTATAGAATGTATAAATCAGTAGACCAAATTATCAGATTAAGAATATGTAGAATATTTTGTTTGCCATTGTTTTTTTAATCCTTCAGAGATACAGGAAAGAAACCAAAATATACTGTAAGCAGTGACTCTGAACCTGAAGAACAGGGAACACAAATAAAAAGTGAGTTTCACTTTATTTTTGATACTATTTACCTAATATGTTTCTTTGCATCTTTGTTTAATACATTAACACATCTCTTGTTTGCCTAGCTAAAGTGGAAAAAAAGCATGCAGCGACAAGAAAAAGAAGAAAAGGTATGGCACTTAAGTACTCAAATTTCTTGTCTCTCCTCTCCATTCCAGCATTAATATCCTTATGTGGTTTTTGAAAACTGTGCATATATTCATAATATTGGCTTGCAGTCTCAATTTAAGGAAATATTGGTTATTTTAATGTTAAATACGTTGTTGGTCTTGAAAGACTTGCTCACTGCTTATTCAGCTTCTATCATATCTCCAGTGTAATTGATGTGGAGTAGCCTTATTTAAGTGAGAAAGTGTTTGTTTATAAACAACGTCTGTGCTAATTGCATTGGCTAAGTCTTTGGTTCTCATACTTTTGATGTATTCCAAGTAGTAGGACTGAGGATAAAAGTCACCAAATAACTTCTGTGCTATTTCTTGAAATAATTGTTTTGTAACTTAATTCTGTGTGTAAATAAAATTAAGAAGAATCCAGACAGAAACCTACACATTCATGTTTTTTTTTGTTCTAAAACATGCAGCTTCTTCTAATATTCAGGAAGATGAAACATTTGCCTCTGCTCTTAGGGAACCCACCATTTCTTCAAAAAAGGCAAAGAAAAAAGGTATCGGTGTATCTCAACTTCATATGCTGTTAAACTGAAGTGCTATATATTACACTACTTGAACTTCTTAAAAAATAAGGAGGAAACATCTGAAACGTGGATTAGTAGAATTGTATTAAAGTAATGAAATTCCTCACAATAGTTAAAAACAACTGAACAGTATGTGGTTTGGAAGAGATGTTGGTATATAGTTGCCCTTTGATTGAATACCACTCAGAAGGACTACGTGGATGTATTATAGTGAAGTTGCAAAGCTAATTGTGTTTTTCCTTCTCTCCAAGGTGTTGCTACTGTACAAGATAAGAAAAGTGAAGCTGACAAGAATCTTAGAACAACATTGATCATTTGTCCACTTTCTGTCTTAAGTAACTGGATTGTAGGTTTGAAATTTAAATGATTGTCATTTGTAGTGTTTTAGCTCACTCTGACTCCCCCTAAAGTTGAAATCTTGTTTCTCTGCTTAGAATTGAAAAGAATCTTAACAAGGATTACATGGAATCCTTGGGTTGCAGATACATTCTTGTATTCCTCTCTAGTAGTAGTTCCACAACTACTACAAGAGAGGTGGGTAAATTGTGGTTGGATTGTAGGTCCAGTAATTCCTTACAAAGGGCAATACTGCCTAGGCCTCATGGGAGTTGGGTACCAACAACATTTGAAAGGCTACAAGCTGCCCATCCTATATATAATCTGGAACTTTAGGAAGTTCATTTTCACTTTTTGTGCTAAACAGTCATCCTATTTTCCTTACCCTATGAAAGGCACTAGCTTTTCTATAGTACAGTTTATGAAGTAGAGGTAAGGACTAATAGAACCCCAAGTGTCTTAAGATCAAGCCTAGCATACCTGTGTTTGCTGTGGACTCTCAACTAGAGCAACAATTAAAGCTCTAGAAAAACCTAGAGTTGGCAGTTGGTCAGTGAGCATGTCTTCTTGTAATGGCTGTCTCATTTGTATTCCCCCTTTAAAACGGTGAAGCTTGGTTATATAGAATTCCTTGCTACAGTAATTGATAAAGTATTTAGGTCTTTATCATTTAAGTTCTAACTATTGGCACAATCCCTCTCCTCCCCAATCTTCTGTTTCTTCTACAAACTCAAAAGTATGATTTATAGTATGATTTATATGGCATAGGATAGACACCACTACAAGAAACAAGTTTATCAGGTGAACCAAAATCATTATACACTAGTCTTCTTCTTCCTCTAGTACCTCTGGCTGTGTAATAATAATTCAAATATTTTAGGAACTGCTTGTTGAAGTTCCTTCCAGTCAGGTCTCTGATGCTACATTCTGTCTACCAGAAGCTACATCACAACCACACACACAATTGCTTCTTCTTTTTAACCAGTAGTTCCAGTCTTTAGCAGGAGTCTTAGTCTTGAAGTCCTGCTCCTTGCTCTGCTGACTTTATCCATCAGCTCTGGTTCTCTTCCAGCCAATGATCAATCATTAGCTGACTTTCTAAAAATCTACTTGCTGGAATGTCTGAGCAGTCATGGTGTAGTCCCTCTCATCATTCTCATCTACTTGTCTTCATTCAGTGTGAAATTAGTGGGTTTTTTGGGAGGGGACCTCCTAGCCATCAAAAACTCTATTGCGTACTATTCCGAATCCCTAAACAGAAGGCTAACGTTAAAGTGAGAAAATTTGGGAAGAGCATAATTGTAATGTAACTTAAATATTCTTAGATTTACAATAAGGTAGGCAACCTGATGCTGTTGAAATCCCTTATGGCTAGCTGCTATTCTGGGTAGAGCTTATGGTGACTGTAGTTCACAACACCTGGTGGGCAACATATTGCCAACTGCCATGCCTATTTGTACAGAAGTAAGTCCCATTAATTTCATTGGGGCTTATTCCCAGGCAAGTGAATATAGGACTGCAGCGAGAATCATACATCTTAAAAAGCTTGGATATACCTTTAGATTTGAACACATGTACGTTTCTGCATGTTGTCAGTAGAATGGCTTCCATGGTTACAAAAAACTTTGTGTTAGGCAAATACTTTTGTTGCATCTTACTAAGTTCTACCAGGAACTGTAGCAAAGCTAAGTTTACAACAAAATTTACAAACGACAGAAATACCTACCTGTTAGCAGTCAGTCATAATTTCCCTGTATATTTTCATTTCAGGACCAGTTTGAACAACATGTTTTTCCAGATGTTCAGTTGAACCTGTATGTTTACTATGGCTCTGAGCGCAGCAAAGATCCAGCAGTACTTTCAAGGCAGGATGTTGTATTAACAACATACAGTGTTTTAGCTAGTGACTATGGAGTAAGTATGGTGAAAACTTAAAGTAAGATACTAACATCTTTCCTTTAGTCAAAGCAGTTTATAGGTTAAAAAATTGAGACTTCTCATCAGAATCTGGTATAATATTGAACTTAGCCCTTGAAAATGGTACAGGAGATCCATGTTCAGAAGAAGTAATTCAATAATAAAATTAGACCTTTCTCTCAGGGGAAGTTCCACCAGTTGTCTTCTAGAATCTTACACGTTACCTTTTCCCCACGGAATGGCTGCCAAGTAACTTAGCTGGTTATGATTAAGGCCTGAGGCATCACAAAAGATTGAAGATCTGAGTATGATCTCTGTTCCCAGCACCCACAGCTTCTGTGTCTTTCCTGGTGGGATGGGATAGCAGGTTTTCCTTCCCCAGCTTATGTGTTCTAATTGGCAATGCTTTCTGTGCTTTTTATCCTGAGAAAGTTTTATGTTTTATACTTGAGTTCTTCATTACGCTTTAGTCTAAAGTATGAGATAGCTTTATAGTCAAAGGGATGATACTACATCGTATGGTAGTTTGGCATTAAACATTTAGATCACTAATGGATGGCTTGGAAGATGCTTATTCAAGTCACCTGCTACAGAAGAGATAGCCATCGCAGTAATTATCCTGGAGGCCTGCAAAATTTGCTTTAATAACTTAACAGGGCAGCAGGAAACGATGATTATTTTACCCATCTAGAAACTAAAAATTAAACAAGTTCCAATTGTAATTTTAAACCCATCTGAAAGAACATTTTGAGTTGTCAAATGAAAGTTCACCTTGACAAATAGAAACTGTAAACAGTTTAAAATGGTTTTAGCTGTGCAACTGGATAAGTAGGTGTCTAAGAAGGTTAAATGTATATTCTTTCCAACTGCTTTTGGGAGTATGAGGGATCATTGCAGGGATTAAATACTGTAGGGAGTAGGAGGGAGATGCGTCTTATGCTGAGTAGTAAAGCCAGTTCTCATTTACTTTGTGAGCGTGCTTTGTCAAGTTGATGTGATTTGTCTTCCAAGAATCTATTCCCAGCATCTCCCCTTTCCTGTGTTGTTAATGGCTTGTGTGATAGGACCCTTCTTTCCTTTGTTAGCTTTTTATTTTTGAAAAGCAGCTGCTGTACTTCAAAATGAAATGCCAGCCTTTAGACACATTTCATCTTTATTTCCTAAGAATGTACTTGGAAAATAAAGATGGCACATAGCTGAAAGCCAGAACTTTTGCAGGTGTTCTTGTTAACCAAAAAAAAAAAAAACAGACAAAAAACGAAGCAGAATTTAAATTTAACAAAAGAAATCACTCCAGAGGTATCATGAAGACCCTTCATAATAAAGGCAAAGCTTCCTGGCTGCTCCATATTGTCTGACTCAGAGATGCTGTATGTATATATCTGTAGCTTCTTTAATGCTATGCCTTATAGATTAATAAAGCTGGACTTCTAGTTTAAGATCAGAAGTCTTCTGGCTTCCAAGCTTTTAAATATGCTTGAGGCAGCCTGAGTTCCTTTTGCTGTGCGTGAAATTTGGACACATTCTTCTGTGAGAAAGAGGAAAAATAAAATGCTGTCTGCTGGTGATGCTTTCTTGTACTAAAATGTCTTTTTAATTTTGCTGCAGACCCGAAGTAATAGTCCTTTGCACAAATTGAAATGGCTGAGAGTTGTATTGGATGAAGGACACACAATACGAAATCCAAATGCTCAGCAGACAAAAGCTGTATTAGACCTAGATGCACAGAGAAGATGGATTTTGACAGGTAATGTGTGCCATTGGCAGAACATTGCAGTGTTGTGTTAACTTCCAAATTATGGCCCTTTGCAGTGGTGACATAAATAGAACTTTTCTGCATATATTGTTTTGTAATCTTGTATATTTTGATTATGCATATTTTTAGTTCATTATTTTTGTTTTTGTATTTTATCTGGATAATTTGTTTTACAATTGTATAGTTTTATATTTTTATTCCTTCTCTTTGTGTATATGTGTGTATACACCACACATATTTTAGTTGTATTCCGTTGGCAAGACATGCTTATTTTGGTTGTTTTACTTTCAAAGTGCCATATACATTAATTGCACTACATAAATAAGCAACAGCAACAACAACAATATATCAAGAGTGCAGTTTGTTGTTTGCACTCAGTAAAATTGCTTTAGGTTGGAATGTAGTTTACCACTTGCTTGGAGCATTCAATTGAAAGCAGTTTCTTTGCCCCTCCAGATAGCACCTGAGAAGCAAGTTGTATGTGCTCACTGTGTGTACTACAGAAGATAAAAAGCTTATTCTATATATGTCTGGCTTGATGAAACTGGACACTCAGCATGGGATCGGTCAGAGAAGCAACCCAAGCCAGTGTCCTATACCTGTGGTAGTACTCTTCTCCTTCTTTAGTTGTTTGAATGGGATCAGTACTGCTGAACTTGGTAGGAATCAGTATACACATGTGGGAGCATGCATCTTTGTAGCTGTTATTTTTGCTGCATTGGTGTGTCATTGTTTTTAGCCTTTAGCCTTTAAATTTCGACCACAATAGATACAGAAATGCACAGTATCTGTTTTCTCAAAACGGAAATCTGCTAGCAGAAAAGTAGAGAAATCAATATGAAGGGATGATGTTGTTAAGAATTATAGTGAAAACCCTGACTGGACCGGATTCAAGTGTTGTTTGTTGTTGTGTGCCTTCAGATAGTTTCTGACTTACAGTAACTGTTAGGTAAACTTATCACAGAGTTTCCTTGGCAAGATTTGTTCAGAAGGGGTTTCCTCTTGCCTCATTTTGCAACTGAGAGAGTATGATTAGCTCAAGGTCAACCACTATGTTTCCATGACTGAACCAGGATTTGAACCCTGGTGTCCAGACTTGTAGTCTGGCTCTCAGTGCACTACATCATGCTGTCTCTCTCAAGTTACTGCTTTTGCTTTAATGAGCTTCTGGAATCCTGAGCTTAGATTAAGGGAAGCCTGTCTCTCAGGACAAGCCCATGAACATGATCTTAAAGTGAATGGGATTTAAACATTTACTTTGTAGTTAGGTGTAAAAATGAATGCTATTATGAACAGTAGTACTGAGGCTAAGTTTCTGGGTCCAGCTGTATGGCTGGTTAACAAATAGATCTGTACAGAGAAGCTTTTTTAGTGTCATTTGTATCTTTTTTAGTATCACAGTGTGGTTTAGACCAGCGTACAATGTGCTTAGGCCCTTATGGCTTTAGGTATTAACATGCCCCATGTTCTGTAAAGTGTTTATGCATTCTTTTATTGTGTTTTTTCCTGAATTGTATGACTTTGTCTTATACACTAATAGGCTTTTGAAGCATAAGATTTCATAGCTGTTAAAGCAGAAATTGGAATTACTTGTATTTAGGTTGCTACCAATGAGCAATTTAGATCTCAAAATAAATCTTCTGTCTTTCTTGTTTAACCACCGTGACACCTCCTTTGTGTGATGGTGGGATTGCATGCTTTTTATGACGTAAAAGGCCATGCTGATGGCAGCCGTGCTGTTGGTGGGGGTCTCCCATGTCAGATAGGCTTTTGCCGAAGAGCCAGGCTAAATGTGCCAAACAGCTACTGGACAGCAGCAGTGGGGGCGGGGAGAAAAGTGGCAGACCACTGTCAGAGATAATGGCAGTGGCACCATAGTTAATACTTGTTAGTACTGCACAGAAGGGGACATGGTAAACCCCTTTTGAAAGCCTTTCACCATTAAAATCCTGTGATGAGATAGTCCAAAAAAGAAAAGAAAAAAGATAGTGCCAGAAGATGACACTCCCAGGTCAGAAGGCGGTCAACAAACTTCTGGGGTAGGGCAGAGGAGAAGTATGAATAGCACAGTGGCTAATGTTGCAGCTGGACTCAAGCAGAAAAGATATTCACCTGTAGATGAGCTCAGGGGTGAAAAGAAAGTCTGAAGTTGCACAGTGCATATTATAGGAACATGGAATGTGGGAAGTGTGAATCAGGGGACGTGAGATAGTAAAAACACTGTCAGTTAATTTTATAGTGGAGTATTAAAATTCACATTGGTATAAGAAAGACAGTACAGCATTATTAAGCTACTAATCTGAAATTACTATTGCATTAGAAACCTAATTTTGAGGTTTCTTTTTCCAATTTAAGCTTTTACTTTGAACAGAATGTAGAACTTCTGAGGTCTGTTTGTATCTGGCTAAAGATGTTAGACTGTGAGCAAATACTAGATACTGTAAACTTTGTTTCAGAGGAAGGAACTGGCAAAACCACTTCTGAGTACAGTGTTCCACGATCCCGCAGGAATGTTTAGAAACGTGAATGCTCACATCCCATATTACTGAATGGTGGTGACATGCATGCAAGCGCTTCAGTGCGTCCTATGTGCATATTGCCACCATTTTAGGTATAGGATGCAATACTTGATGATTGCTGGAATTCTCAGATCTGGAGGCTGGATATATTGATGCTCCACTGTATTCCTTATGGGGTCCTCATAAGTCAACATGTTATCTGAGGGCACATACACACACAAAGATGTTCCAGAAACTAAGTAAGGTAAATGTCCATTTCATGGTGGTGGGAGACTTTCTCGTTTGTAAGCTAGTACTGCTTTTAAAAATTCATTCTTAGTGGATGAACAGTACCCAGGAACCATTGACACAATATGTGGATCCAAACAATATTGTTATTTTGTTTGTAACTGTCCATGCTCCCATCTGCCTGACAGTCAGTCGTTTTCATTTTCAAATACAAGTTTATGGGAAACTAATAAATATTTAAAATATGTGAGAGCAGTTAGGACCTAATACATTAGGGAAACATCTGATAACTACCTTTTAAGGAGCAATATGGCGATTATGCTGCTGAATATTATTAAATTTGCACAATAGTTCAAGCTGACAGAAGTAATTTCTAATGAACTTTAGGAATCATTTTACATGGGATCCTTTCAATTGGTCCAGTCTTGACTTATTTTTGAGTGAATGGTGTGTGATATAGCATGTTTTTGTTTTGTTCCCCTTCCTTATTACAGGCACACCAATTCAAAATTCCTTAAAGGACCTGTGGTCTCTTCTTTCCTTCTTAAAGCTGAAGCCTTTTACAGATAAGGAGTGGTGGCACAGAACAATACAGCGTCCTGTTACTATGGGAGATCAAGGAGGGCTTAAGTATAAACTGTTTCTTATTACATAATGAATAAACATATTCTCTAAATAACAATACATATAAACTACATTACTCTTCACAATTCTGTTACAGATCTTCAATATTAATTATGCAACTTCACTTTGTTGTATACACAATTTAGTAGTGCCAAGAGGTATGAAATATGTATTGCATATTTAGTTAATTTTTTAATTAATTAATATTGCATATATAATTAATTAATGAAATATGTATTGCATTAATGCTGTCTGCTTCTTTTGTTTTGGTAGGCGTTTACAATCCTTGATTAAGAGTATTACACTTCGGAGAACTAAAACAAGCAAAGTAAAAGGGAAGCCCGTTTTGAAACTCCCAGAGCGTAAAGTATTCATTCAGCATATTACACTTACAGATGAAGAGAGCTTAACCTATAACTCTGTGAAAAATGAAAGCTTAGCTGCTATTAGCAGGTATATATTGCCAACAGTTAAGTAGAAAAAATACCTTTGGTTGCAGTAGTTATGATATGATTTGAAAACCTCTGTATTTACTCTTTTTACCAGTGCAACACTATGAAGTAAACACTGAGTTCAGTGGTATTTACTCCCAGTTACATGCACATACAATTAGGATCTTAGATTACATTTCAAAAATAAACTCAGTGGAATGCAATAATGAAGTTATGCCTTTTTCATGTTAAATCTGAATAATTCTTGCTTTCTGCACCCAACGTGCAAATGCCAATACTAATTTTATATCCTGGTTTGTTGTTGGACATAAATAATGATTTCTTAGATTGAAAGTAATGAGAAACATGATCTATTACACTCCATTCCCCATTTCAAGTTTCTACAAAGATATTAGAGAAGGGGACGGGGATGGGGAAGTGTGAGGGTACTGTGCTGATTTTTGGTCCAGTTTTGTTATGTGAGAACTGGGCTTGATCTCTCGGAATTTTTCGACAATAGCTCAGTTATTCAAGCTGTCATGCTTTTGTTCTAACATCAAAATTATTCTACAGGTATTTTAGTGAGGGAACTATCTTGAGCAACTATGCAGATGTTCTTGGCGCTTTACTGAGACTCAGACAGTTGTGCTGTCATCCATCACTTTGTATAAATACATCATCTAACAACGTAGAAGGTCAGTGTGTCCTTTTTTATGTATCTGTAAATACAGTAGACTTTTAGTCTTAAGGTGCTGAGATCAGAGACTTAGGTTTGTTGTTTTGTACTTTTTTTTTTGTGTTATGTGAAAACTTTTTTGGATCCCACGTTGGGTCCCACTCTGGAAGAAAGGTGGCATATAAAACAAATAAATAAATGAGTAAATGTGCCCAATGCCTTCTACTTGTAGTAATTGCTTATATCTGTGTGAGTACTGAGAAGATCAGCATGGTTTGAAAATTTATAGATAAATAGCACTATGGCCACAAATGTTTCATGAATGCAAGAGTGTTTGAGTAAGCCTGTTCACACAGACAGCAGTTCTGATGTCTGAGTTTGCTGATTCCTCTCCCATGCTGCACACTTTCCATGGTGAATTGCTAGCTTAACAAAGGGCAATTTAACCACATGGCCCAAATTCTTATTGCATTTCATTCTGGGTTGCAGTCTGTATTTCATATATCCCATTTCTTCTGTCCAATTTGAATATGTTTGAGGTGAAGATTAGGGAGGTTCCAGGTACGTTTTAGTCTACTAACCAGGGCCAAAAACTACATCTGTGGTTTAAGAAAGGAATAGAAATCTAAATCTATGTTGTACTGGAGATAGTCATCAAGTGACTCACACAGTGCATGACAAAATCAGTTTGTGATCAATGCAGTAGATTTTTAATAATACATTGATGGAGTTGACTATGTCCACCTTTTTCCCAAGAAATGGGAATGAAAATGACTAAATCTACAGAACAAGTTGCTCCTTTATTTTACATTTCCCCAATGTGTGAAGGATGTAAAAATCTGTAAACTGTAATGTTAACTGTTATTGAAGGTGACTTCAGTGTGTGATGGATTGAAATGCATAGTGTCTGAATCACTAGAAAACAATATTCTGTCTCTACAGTATCACCACAAGTGTGTTTTTATTTCTGACATTAATGGTAGTGTCTGATAAAGATATATATATTGTGTTTGCTCATGAATAGTTTCAATAGTGAATGCATGAACAGAAATGGAGCCAAAATGTGGATATTGAAAAATAAGAGGGAAGTGCGGATTGCAGAAGTATATAAGAAGCACCAAAACATAAGAAGGCAAAGCCTCCAAAACTACCTTAGTGAAGACTAACCATTGAATTGTGTCAGTTGGGAAATAAAAATGAAAAAGTAGGGTAGGGCATAGGGAATGAAATGGTCTGGTGGAAGACAACATGGTTGACACCTTCAGCAGAAACAATCCTTTAGAAGCGAAAATCCATTACAATAGTTTTTGCAGATCCCTGTTTGTTTTCCTTAAGCATTCCATTTTTTGTTATTTTACTTTGTATGATATTATACAATGTAATTCTGGATTTTTTTTTAAAGAATTTGTTTGTATCTCTTTGTCTGGGCAGGTGGTAGTACTCCTGAAGAGCTACGTAAGAAATTAATAGAGAAGATGAAACTAGTTCTAAGCTCTGGATCAGATGAAGAATGTTCTGTTTGCTTAGAGTCATTGAACTTTCCTGTGATAACACACTGTGCTCATGTGTTCTGCAAACCATGCATCTGTGAAGTCATTCAGAGGGAGAAGGTTAGTTATTATTTTCAGTCAACTGTAAGGAATTATTCTGTAGTGATTTGCATTAATCCTGGGTGACTGGAAAGGGCTTTGAATGACTGTGTTGCTAAAACAGAGTAATTCTCTTTTTTGTTGTCTTGTGCCTTCAACTCATTTCAGATGTATAGCAACCCAGAGGTTTTCTTGCCAAGATTTGTTCAGAGGGAGTTTACCATTGCTTTCTTCTGAACTGTTACAGTATTACTTGCCCAAGTGGCTTTCCATAGCAGAGTGGGGTTTTCCATGGCTGAGTAGGGATTTGAACCTTGGTCTCCCAGAGTCCTAGTCTAATACTCAAACCATTATATTATGCTGGGTTGCAATTCTTTTTATTGCTGTTAATTGCTTTCTGTTAGTATCTTGAAGGATCTCATCTGCTAACTTTCTTCCTGATTTCATATTATACTATATCATAAACTCCCTTAATTTTTCATTGCAATGACTGTGATATATGCGTGTGCTATACATTGTGCCCATATATTAATTTAAGTCAGTTGATAAACTGCATGGAGCCCTTCAAGTGTTAGTTATAGCTCATACAAACCCTAACTTTGGACCATGTTGGCTGGGGCTGCTGGGGGTGTGTGTAACTCAAAACATCTGGAGTATACCAGATTGACTGTGCTTTCTTTACCTTTTTTTGAGACTGATAGTCTACACTGTTGTTTAACCTGGCTTTACTAGTACTCATTATCCATCTAGGTGGTTGCACTGGTGGACAAAGGCAATTGGAGGTTCTAGGAGGTGATTTTCCTTCTCACCTAGCCACTATACATCTTCAGTGAGATGCTTTCTTTTCTCCTCCTCCTCTCCACAGTTCTCTGTTCCACTTCAAACTCTGCTCTGAAGAGATTCCTATATCACCTGAGCAGATGCTGATGTTGTATGGGGGCTGCAGCAGTGGCATCACATCCTCTTAGATCCACTGAGTGCTTTTTTCCATTGACTCAGGTGCCTACTGTGATGTTGCTCCAGTTGGATTTTAGCTAGTGTTCTCTACCTGAGTTTAAATAGTCAAATGAGAGGTCCTTATTCATTGGGTTTTCTTTTTTGAAAAAATATTCTGCTGTTACATAACTTGAGTTTATTATTTATTGATCATCAATTAAACTGGACATTTGAAAAAAGCTGCTTGTGCATGGAGCAATTACTGCATCTTGGATTTCAGAGCAATGCAATTCAAAGTTGTCTGTGAGTCAAGACTCCTCTAGAAAAATGGAAAAACCCATTCTCTGCTGAGGAATATATGGGTGCTTATGCTGCATGAATGCATTCTGAGTGATTTTCAATAAGCCTATTAATTGAATTCAGTACCAAGATTTTTACATCCTGTGTTCAGTGGCAGGTGGGGGGGGCAAGCAGACTAGTTCTCTCACTGCCCTTCCCACATCTTTTGTATTTGGTAAGTATCTTTGGTATTTGGTAAGCTTTTTACACCAGTGAGAACACTAGAAAATTGAGATAGTTCTAAGTAGTGTAAATAGCCTACACAAGTAGAAAAGGTTCTCTGCTATAGAGATTATTCTTCAGCACAGATAGCAGTGACTTGTATGTGTTATGAGCCTAGCAGGTATTTCCTTCCTCTGCTCTCCATGTGTAAGGAAAAAAGCCCAAATTTCATCCTTGTTCTTGACATTAAACAAGAGCGAAATGTGAGTTGATTGCTGTCCATGGTTCTAATCCTTCCAGTTCAGTTAAGTAAATTAGGTTCTGTTTAAAGCATAAGGACTTCTGTAGCTTTATTCATACCATGCATCCAAGTACATATTATATTTTTCTGTTCCTTTAAATGATTGTGCTTAAGCTATCCACTTAATTTTATTCTGGGGAGATATTTATAGGACTTGAATCTGAACATTGATTTAGTTGAGGAGCAAATGAGAGTTTCCTACTGAAAGGGAACATGCTGCTCCTAGAGACAAATAGCAGGGGGCAGATTTTCAGCATGTCCCTAAGCTGTCTTGAAACATGTCTTTGATTTTTCTTCAAAACAATTTAATGTCCATATGTTTGAATTCATGTCTGGCCCTCTGAAGCCTCTCTCACATATGAAAGGTCACAGATTGTAGGCTCAGACTGGATTTGAAGTACTGATCCTTCTTCCCCCTTGAAGGAGGACTAGTTTGCTATAGTTTTGCACTGCAGAAAGTTCCTAAACATATAGAAACAAGCAGAAGGTCTTTCAAACGTGCCAAGTTAGTCACATCTTGGAGAAAACTGTGTTGACTTATTACTGACCCAGGGTGTGACAACCAATCATACCTCAACTGTGAGCAAAACCCCATGTATTCCAGATATGATTTATGTTGTTGAAGTATAAGCGACTCTGAAAACATGTACAAAAACGGCTAGGAGATGGTTCCTGGGGAAATCTGTCTAATAGGGAAAGATATCAAGTTAGGACGTTTAAAGCAAGTACTTTTGCAATAGAAAACACCTCTTCTGATTTTAGCTGATTAGCTATGTGGAAATAATTTGTATGGCTGTAGCAGAAAAATGTGCTTTTTCATGTTAATACATAGGGTGTTTTGAGACAGGATATATACTTACCATTTATTTCTCTGTAGTGTTCCCATTGTAGGTCGTTGTACAACATACATTGTCTCTTTTTCTTTCCCCTCTCCATAACACTGCAGATTGCTTGCAGTGGAGAAATAGCATCGTTCGCAGATTACCGTGTATATTCAGATGAAGAAACCTTAACACTGTTTTGTCTTTCAGGCAAATGCCAAATGTCCTCTTTGTAGGAAAGAGGTTGGATTGGAACATTTAGTAGAATGTTGTTTGGAGGAATCTGATAGTGGGAGAAAGTCTGACCAAGAATGGGTATCTAGTTCAAAGGTAAACATCTGATTTTAACACTTCATTGTAGTTTCAGTAGTTCATCTAAAAATACATTTTTGAAAAGCCTGAAAACGTATCCAACTTGTATGTTACCGATAGAACTACACAACCAGTTAAATAATTATTGGTCTAGTTTACAGATTTTAATTCAGCATCCCAAAAATTGCTCTAGTTTACGGATTTTAATTCAGCATCCTATGGAGCAGGAGGGACAAAGAAAGCCTGGTGAATAAGTATTGGAACAAATTCTAATTACTAGTCTCGTATGATTCAGAGCAGACTGCTAAATAAACACTCAGTTTTATTACTACATACATTCTCCAAATGTATGTAGTAATACAACTTAAGGCACATAACCAAGCTGCTATTCAACATGGCACAAAGAGGCTGGGCAGATATTCAGCTTGTCTTGCCAGTACTCTGTCCCCTGTCCTTGGCTTGTATTCTAAGCATTTATTATTTTCTGACCCCTTTGCTAGTTTGTGCAGCTACAGCTTTTTTTTTTTAGCTGCAGCCTTCTGAACCTCTAAGGGTTTCTTCTTAGTAAAAGGAAAGTAATTGAAAAGTTCATATGGTTTCACTTATCTTTAAACAATTAACCCACACTCCCATGCAGTAATTCCTAGATGCTTTTCTGTTCGTTGTTTCTGTAATTCACCCATCTTCCTTGATTTATTCTGACAACTACAGCATGGAGTTAACACCTTGCTAGAACAAAGCCACCAAGTTACTTTTCCTGTCTTGCATGCAATATTCATTCATCCTGAGCTATATGGTTTACTGCAGCCTAAGAACAGCAACATTGTTTGGGGAACAGGAATCTAGAAAGACAAGCATTAGGTAATCCACACATAAATTTGAAAGCAAGGGGGTGTTACGGAGAAACTGAGAAAAAAACTTGAATGTGAATAATACTGCCCTTTCAAATTTGTAAGTTCTTGAAATTTTCCTACACTTTGCTTAGAATTCACTTGAGATCATGACTTAATGATTTCTTTAAAAACACATTGTACTAAAGCTGTATGTATTAAAAGTCTCAGTTCCCTCACAGAGCTGACATCCTAGCACTCCAAAATTGTTATCTCCAAAAGTTTTCTTTTCTCCTCAAACTTTGAGCATCATGATACCAATTTCTGGTTGGCTATTTTTTTTTCATCTGCCCAAGGGCAAGAATGTTTGGCATGTAATGATATAAATGGGGAACAAATAATTGCTCAGTTGGTTAAACAGTGCTCTGAAAATGTGCATGAGCTTCTTTTGTAACAGTAAAACTAATTAAAAGAAAACAAAGATTTGGGATTTATGAAACTAAAAATAATTGTCTTTTATTTCAGATCAATGCACTTATGCATGCTTTGATAGAACTACGGAAGCAAAACTCCACTATTAAGAGTTTAATTGTTTCTCAGTTCACAAGATTCCTGTCTCTAATAGAGATTCCATTAAAGTAAGTAGACTTGTATGTGTTAATAAAATAAGTGCTTGCTACAATGAAATTTGTACAGAAAGTACTTGAAAAATGTAAATACTATATACTGTTATTTTGCTCCTGGGATATTAATTGTTCAAGCCTTAAGGCAAAACTTCACTCTGAGGGTCTAACACTCATACAACCAATGATGCATTGTTTCTGTTTCAGGGAATCTGGATTTGCCTTTGCTCGCTTAGATGGATCTATGACACAGAAAAAGAGAGTAGAGGCAATCCAGCAGTTCCAAAGCAACAAAGCAGGGTCTCCAACTGTGATGTTGCTGTCTCTAAAAGCCGGTGGTGTTGGTTTGAATCTGACAGCAGCTTCACGGGTATTTTTAATGGATCCAGTAAGTATAATTTATCTGCTCAGACATATCCCAGAATGTAAGAAAGGAGTGAGATCTTCCTTAATGGCTGCTCATAGCAGCAAAAAATATAGCATTGTTACTTCTAATAGGAAACTTGCAATGAAGCTGCTGATTTCCAGTGTGCATCCATTGCTTTGAGGATCTAAGCTATGTCCTTGTAGCATATATGGATCCGTACAAAATCTACATTATTTTTAATGGAAGGGAATGCATCACTTTGGAAGCATCCCCCCAAAACCCTTTGATCAGAAATATTTTTGACACAAAGAAACAGTTTTCATTCCTGACAGTACATGTACTTGAATGGAGAAATAATGGTATGCAAAAACTAGGTCCTGATAAAAAAATTCAGTGCTGTGTCTTTTACATAAAGTTAAATTTTTTGTTTTTTTTAAATTCTCAGTTTCTCAAAAAGTGATTTCTGTCACTACTTTGGTTTTAAAAAGTGCCAAATACACTTCCACAGAAGTACAGTGGTATAATTGAGGAATCTCACTTTGAAAACACTTTGCTTTTGACATGGTTTCACATAATACTTAATATCTCCAATAGGCTTGGAATCCTGCTGCAGAGGATCAGTGCTTTGACAGATGTCACAGACTTGGCCAGAAGCAAGATGTGATCATCACTAAGGTGAGGTGGCAGTTATTTCAAACACTTGGAATCATTAGCAAAGAGGTTATTTAAATGGAACTTCAAAAACTAGCTTCCCTCTCTATGTATCTATGATATGTTTTATGATACAGAGGATACTGTACAACACTGTTTGAAAAAGTCTCTTTTGGACAGCTAGAATTTCCCAGCCAGCATAGTTGGAAACTTCTTAGCTCTGTTGTGAAATAGGAGAGGCCACTTCAGAGCGGAGTATGATCTGTTGTTTGCTATTACTAGATACAAACCTCTGGTATCTGACCAGAGTGTACATGTTGCAGCTAGGGTTTTATGCACTGAACTCTCTTAAAAGAACAAGAAATGGACTAAGTCGTGCTTACCTTCAAAAAGTTGAGTGGCTAAATTTTAATTTTTTTTATAAAGCGATTAACAGGAATATGCACCCCCCGAAGATAGTTTCTACATACATATATGTGGCCCCATGCTTGACTGGAAGTTAATTTAAAGGAAAGATTTATCAGTAGCTGCAGAGCCAAATTGCTTGTCAAAAATCGAAGTCAAGTACATACAGCCCTTTACTTTTGCAGATTCAGCATTCATAATTTGATTATTCACAGGTTATTTTATTCATTTTAAAAATTCTTACTGTATTTTCCCCTGCCATGGAAAAAATATGTTCTCTGGGTCCTCCAGCATAATTCTGTGGTTCAGTTCCACCAGAACTTTTGCCAGGAGTTGACTACAGAATTGTGCTTGAGTACCTAGAGATTCCTAGAAAAGTGTTCTCAAGTTTAAAAAAAAGAAAAAGGAAACATTCACAATTTTTATTTGTGGTCTTTCCACTTTAGTGGCTGTCTTGCATTTCGGCCTCCACAAAAGTGGTGAGCTGACTGTAATAGCACTATTATCTTTTAAGCTCTTGGATTTGTCTCCCTGCTGTACTTTTTCTTCACTAGTGACAGCATTTTCAGTAATCTTTTAAGTATTATATATGACTTTTGTAGTTTTGACTTTCTTCCTATTTTAAAATTGCCATTAGTTCATTGTGAAGAACTCTGTGGAGGAAAATATGTTGAAAATTCAACACAAGAAGAGAGAACTTGCAGCCAGAGCCTTTGGAACGAAAAAACCTTCTAGTGAAACAAAAATTAATGACATCAGGACACTGATGGATTTATAATTTGAGATGTTAGAACAAAATTTAACTTAGAGTGAATTTGATGTGATGCTGTTTATTCAGACAGCACATCTGCATTATAAATTTTGAAAACATGAGCTTATTATGCAGTTTATTATACATTAACCTTTTCAAATGAAATAGGACCTTCTGCCATATTTTCATAAATCATATTTAGTATTTAAGGTCCATCTGGCTGTTTTTCCAAACAAGGAATACTGAGATGCAAAAGAACTGTTTCTAATCAACAGCATCATAATGTAATTTGTGTTCTATGCATTGTCAACAGTTCTTGTGAAAATGGGTTGGATAACTTTTCTGCTCCCTGTATTGCTAACTTTGTAAGATGATGCACATTGTATAGGGTCAAAAACTAACTTTTTAAAAGGTTTTTCCCCCCAAGTTGATTAAGTTTAAAAGCAGTGTTATTTATCTGCATTTTTTTCATTACAGGCTACAAAATATAACTTTGATTTCTGAAACCCTCTTTATATTGGGGATTAGTATTCCATTGTCTATATCATGCTAGAAATGGAAATTGTACATGACCATAGCATGCATGTGCATGCTAGCTTTGCTCTTCTTTTTTATGTTGAGTGGGAATATCTAAATGAGAATTCTAAAGCCACATTCCTGTTTGTTTGAGCAAACAGCAGTACAACAGTGGTGGGAACTAAAATACTCTGGGAAGACTGGCTGGGAAAATCACAAGTCCGCACAGGACATTTTTAAGGGAGCCTTACTAGAGTGTGTTTCGCTTCAAGGACCCACCTGGAAGCCATACATTGAGGAAATATGCTACTGAGGAGCCAGCAGCTTTCTCTGCCTTGTGCTCACCACATTGGAAAACTTGTATTACACCGTTAAATACTGTACTTCACCTTCAGATGTTCTCACTCAACATACCAAGACTTCAGTGAGGATTTTGTGAGTGGGGCTGGTATCTGTATCCCTTCCAAGATTCATGCCCGCCTCAGTTACCTGCCAGCAGTGAGCTCAATTTACTTGTTTTCTGGTAAATATTTGATTAATATCATGCCTCTGTTCTACTGCTGTTAGTGATGCAACAGCAGTTTCAGCATTAGAAACCTCAGTAATTTGTGCCAGTTTTATTTTATGTAAATAAAATTATGGCTTTTCTGGAGGCTTATGTAGTAAGTGAGATTTTCTTTAAAAAACGTGCTACAGTGCATACATGCAAAGATATTTCACACCACTTGTGGGTAAAAGCCTGTTGTGTCTCACAGTGGTTTATCCCCTAGGAAAACTTTTCTGGCATCAAAATCAGATGTGCCCTATTTCACTATCAGTCATTAATGTGACACAGACCATTCTGAGTGATGTCAGCTTGACAAATCCTGCTGAAAGATTTCAACAGCCTCAACATTCTCCTTATTGTTTCAGTAGCTTTGCTTGCACCCCCTTTTGGGATATTTTGGTTGTCCTTATTAGGGTGGTTGGGAGTTGTGCTTAATGAAAGTAAATTATAAGCAGGATAGCCAACACAGATATGCTTAAGACCTGTTGTGAATACGTATGACTGAAGAGTGTGCATTAATATAAGGGGTCCCACCTCTGAGCCTGCAGTTTGGTCCATGGTCAACAGAACTCTTCAGATAAAGGGTCACTTTGTTGACGTAACAGATCTGTGCTACTGTGATGGGGCAGTGGTTAAATGCCAGTACTGCAAGCCACAAGGTTGTGAGTTCGATCCTGCCCGGCTCCAAGGTTGACTCAGCCTTCCATCCTTTCGCAGGTCAGTAAAATGAGTACCCAGCTTGTTGCGGGCATGTATAGAAATGTTTTGAAATACATGCTTATTTGTAAGTTGTTTGCCGCCTCGATCCATATGGAGAGGCGGGATACAAATAAATAATAATAAATAAATAAATAGCCTTGAACAAACTAGTTTGAGGACAAACAGCACTCAGAACTACAGCAAGCGTGCAAATACCTCATTATCAACTGAGGGGAAGAAAGAGTAAAGAGAACTCCTGATCTTGTATATTTGCCAGACATGTGACACTAATAGCTTGTCCATTGTATTTCCCCTTACTTGGCACTTCAACTAAAGTTGCAGTAAGTACCTTTATAAAAAAATACTTAATATTTAATTTAGTAGTAGTATGTAAGGAAAAAATGCTTTAGCTAGATATATGCAGTCGTTATTATGCAGTGGTAGCTGGAATTGCAGACTTTTGCCTTTGGCTACACCAGAGAGAGTTCACAGGATGAATAATAGAGGAAGTTAACAGTTTTTAATGTTACATGCATAAGCCTTCTCAAGTATGATTCTTTTTGGCCACACATGCAATTATGCCAACATAAGCAGACTAAACAGGCTTACTGCCATAAATCTTCAGAAGAGTCCATTTGATGAGAACCTGGTAACAGTTATGAAGCCTAGATGAAATGTAATAGTTTCTGATCTGTATTCGTATCAATGTGAGCAAGTAGTATACAAAAGCTACTACTTTTTAAAAGGATGGATGTTCAGCAGCCAGACAATTAATTATACCAGGTAATATGGTAAAAGCTAAGGTAGTGTTACTTACGAATGCGTTGAAAGTGCAGGTAGTAATGTCATGCCTGCAGATTCAGAAATTCTGGCACAAGTTTATTGTTTTGCATTGTTCAACACAAAGTTTTCATGAGCTATGGAAAAAAAACCCACCACATATATTCCATATGGCATTAGAATTCAAAGGCATAGCTGTATTAGTCTGGATCAGTATGCAAAGAGATCTGTTTGTATGTGACACAGCTACAGTTTAAATTGAACACACCTCAAGTTCTAGAAGAATGTAAATTAATACCCAAAGAACACTGTAGGAAACATACCTAGGAGAGACTCTGAAACCATGTTAATGATGCAGCACACTAACGTGAGGTAGCAGGTTTAGGGTACAGGACACATGCATACATCATATTATTGTCTGACAAAACTAAGTGCCATATTCTATTTTAAGTTTCACTATGATTTATTTATTTTTTATTTTGACTGCTGTGTTACAGATAACAGTTCGAAATGTTTTGATGTTTTTAGCTAGTCCCAGAAATACACAGAACTGAACAAAAGTATTTGCCATGCTGTGGGTACTGTGCATAGAACTCTGGTCAGAATTTTCAATATGGCTGGAATTGACAGAAAGGCAGTATCAGCACAGTTGCCACATTTTCATGTCCTTTCTGTAAGGCCCCTTTTATAGTAGCTGCCTTAACCTCTAGCCATTATTTTAACATAGCAAGCCATACTTGGTTTGAGGGTGAAGGGAAGGAGATAAAGCAGAGTCCTATAGTTTAAGGAGTAAGATTCAAGCCAGTTGTGTGCTCTGTTCCCAATGAGTTCTCTACAGGCATGTTCATTATTTTTTTGTGCAAGAGGAAAAGATCTGGCTGTTGGACACAGAATTGGCACAAAGATTGATACTTAAAACAGATTTTGTTCAGTTCTTATCCTCAGTTCTGCCAACAGCCTTCAGCTGAGCAGTGGCAAAGCTGCTAGAAAAGTTTAATTGACCCTATCTGACTTTCCTAGTTGCTATAGCTCTGGAAAAGTCCTTGTATTGCTGACATCTGCAGAACAGATACAAGTGCTTCTACTGGAGGTAGGTATCAAGTTTTTTCTTGATGTTGTCAAAGCTGTCTGCTCCCATGTAGTCGGCCTGGCCCTGCTCCCATCTTTCTTTGCGTTCCTCTGAAGACATAGGGGGTGGTGATGGTGGTGAGTTAGGCACTGCTGGAGGTGAAAGCGACAGGTGGGACATTGCCTCTGCTGCCTCTTCCTAAAATGAAAGCACAGGTGAGTGAGGAAGGTACCACAACATCATTACAAAAAAGAGGGAAGCATGAAGCAACAGTGCAGAGGGGATGGAAAACCAATGAGAGATTCCCATGCAAAGCAGCAAGCACCATTTAAGGAACTGTACAAATAAAGAGCTTTATCTAAGTCAATGAAACAGCAAGCAGGTAGTTAGCAACAGGTTTAAGTTCTTCATACCTCTCTACAGAAGCCACAAGAGAAAGCCAGTGTATAGACCAAGCCCGATAGCTGAAAATAGTTCATTAGAAAGTTGAAATAGGGACAACAGAAAGCACAGCTCAAGAACAGGTCAGTCTTTGCTCTCAGAAAGGTCTAAGAACTTAACTATTGTATCTTCTGTATACCACGCTTTCATAGTCAAAGGCTGCACTGCATGCATTATTGGACTACATGCATGAGAAGCTAAAGCCAAATTCTTTTGGCCAGCTAGACCTCTGGAAAGACTACAGAAGCAAGAAAGTCATCGTAGTTCTAACATTTTGTCTGTCCCAATACTTTGGAGACAGCAGATGAATTAGAAGATGTGTCCACTGCAGGTTTTTCTGAGTGGTCTCTTCTGTACCTTTCTGACATTGTTTAAACACAAGTTTTAATATATGGTGCCAAGCACTGCCCACGGAACATGGAAGCCTTTGGAGGTTTGAGACCATACATAGTCTAATTCTGAATTCTACCCAAAACTGACAGTTTAAGGGCAATAAAGTGATTTCACTTAGCACCAGTAAATTCATTTGAAAGTACCTGGCTAAATCTAGAGGCAGATAGCCTATTAGAATTGAAAGTATGAAATCCCTTGGTATACAGAATCTGGTTATGAGTACTGGAGTGCTCAGAATTGCACCTAACTTGCTGATGAAATAAATAGCAAGCACTTTACAGTAAAGAGCTATACATACATCAGCAGAGATTCATGCCAAATAAAACATAATTAACTGGACCTCACCGATCTAATCTTGTTGCATTCTGATTCTGAAGAATGAAGATGGGATTCCTATCATTTTACCTACTATTTCATTTTCAGGTACAGATCAGTAATGTAAAATATATTGGCTCTGGAATATTGAGATTTTTTTAAAAAAATAGTACTGTCATGGTATTTTAATACATTAATTCCAGCTTCCTTTAGGAAAAAGCATTTAAAGCACAACTAGTACTTCACAGCAATAGAACTGCCAGTTAGCATCACACTGATGAGCATCTAGTGTTACTGAATCTAATATGCTAAATTGGTCTGGCTGGGTGACCCAAAATACATCTCTTCATATTTACATAAATGGGGGCAAGCAAGGAGAGATTTTACAAGGCAGCATAGACTGATGGGTACAGTGAAATTTTTCCTGCCTGGATTGATTTCACTTTACTGTCTCCAACAATGCATTTTAATTCTGGGAAATCTAACTGGAGAAACACAGTTGGATAACTTATGCAGGGATATAATTGTTGCTTCAGGTGGATCCATGTGTCCCTGTTTTCCTACTGTATTTAAGACTACAGGGAAAACACAATTTGACCATCTGAGGATTCAGAGGCTCAGACTGAATTTTGTTTAAGGCCCCTTCCTTCTTCCCACATACTTTTGGTTGCAGTTGATGCTATACTTGAAACAATTTCTCTCTTACCCCTCTCATTCACCCTTTTTTAAAGATTAGTTACTTCCAAATTCTTATCTGTAAATCTTACCAGAGTTAGTGCTGTGTCTGCCCCTTAGTACAGTTTATTAGTACAATTAGTGTTTGGTACTCTAATTGCAAGACTAATAGCAAACAGTTGCAGATCTGAGCCAATGTGCTGTGTAAATTGCCAGGAAGCTAACCTATTTTGGTTGCAGGCATTACTAGTAAACTCATTTACTAATCTTGCTACTGCAAGATTGCAAGCTGATTTTTTTTTAAGTAACCATGCCAATTTCAAACCAAGTCACTCTGATTTATTGACAGTCAAGTATATGACTCTCTTCAATCTACATCCCCAGTCAAGCTTCAAATGTATTCAGAAGACATACCGCCTTTACACCAGTAGCTGTCTCTTTAATGGCACCATGCTGCTGTAACAACGGCAAAACATTTGTGACAAAGGTATCCCACCACATGTTGAGGAATTCTGGATGAACTACTGTGGGATCTTGAGCATCTTCTTTGACACTTTTGGCCTTGGTGTCATATGTGTAGTTCCATGGCTTCAGTTTCCCAAGAAAGTGCACCACTTTAGCATTTGTTCCAAACCTGTCAGAAGGAGGAGAGATCTGCCTGAGGAGTGGGTACAGAACATAGTACTTAGTCATGGCTCCTAATTGGCATGCCATATTCATATTTCAAAAAGGTAACTTAAAGAGCCATATAAAAATAGAGAAGTCATATAAATATATAAGTGTTTCTCTTTGATGTGTTGACACAAAACATTCTAGTTTCTTACCGGGGATTTAATCTAGTTATGAGGACAATTATGCAGCTAGAAACCAGATATGAAGCAGAAGACTATATTCCCACACTTGAAAAATGTTTTGCACCTTCTCAACTCCCTTTACTATCTGAGGCATCATCAAAATCCACTTTTGTTTTCTAATAGTGAACACTGGGGACTACTGGTCTGGAAGCAAAATATGGCCACTCCAGTTAGAGGCACTCCCCAGGTACAGAGAAATAAAAGTCTTAATGACAGCTTGACAAAAATAGCTTAGTCAGGATCTAACAATGCGGATAGTACAGGATACAGAAAAATGCTAGAATCGTTTAGCTAATTAATTGTGGAGCAAGCTTTTAGTTTCAGACTGAAGATTAAAGACAAACATATCTGCTGTGGCCACTGCCTTTTGTGTTGTGGGGGCAAGGAGACAGTGATGTAGATTCGAGTCAATTGACTTGGACTCAAGGTCAGACTTAAGTCGCTTCACTGACTTGACACAGACTCGACTTTACAATAAATGATGCACTGATTCTACTTGTATATTTTTAGTGACTGACAGGACTCGCTCCCCAAGAGCAGGATGCATTTCTCAGAGGGGAATAGCAAATGTGTTAGGCAACAGGCTTGAAGAGGAAGGATCCTTCCTTCTGAAGCTTCAGTAATGAAGTGTAAGAAGGATCCTATTCCCCACTTCTGAAACATTCTCCAGCTTCAGAAATGGGGAATATTCCCAATTTCTGAAGCCAGACTCTTATGCCCATTGGCACAAAAGCCTCCAGCTTTGGGAAGGGGGAGTAAGAAGAATCCTATTCCTCACTTCTGAAAGTACAGATGGCAAAATCGCAAATGTGGAGGTCTGACTCTGCTTGAATTGTTAAAATTGACTTTATTTGACTCTGTCTGGAATTTTGGTTGGAGTACAAAGTTGGCTCTCAGACTTGACTTGAAAGTATCTTCAAGGACTTGAGACTTGGAGTAAAAGATTTAAATACATCACTGTGAGGAGAAGAACATGCTGCTACCACAGCTAAGTATGATAATGGTGAAACTAAGACTACATTTTCTTTGGCTAGCTGACTTCTGCCCAGTGGAGAGAAAGAGAAGACCAAAAGTAAATGAATCCACAAGATTGCAAATTTTAGTGGTCCCATTCACATCACACCACTATAGCATAGTGATTCCACTTTAACTGCCATGTCTGCACCTGGAATTTTTAGTCTAGAAAGGCACTAGAACTCTCTTAGTGAGAATGCTAAATACCTTTCCCTAAACTGCAAATCCCATGATTCCATAAGATGGAACTTTAGGAGTTAAAGTAGAATCACAGTGCTATAAATGCAGAGCGTAAAAGAACCTTCTAGAGGGGCAGTGGCAATTTAGTCACATAATAGTGAATATGACAGTTAACAGTAGCTTCCTAGAAAAAAAATGAAAAAACTAATTTGCTTTAGCACCTTAAACACGAGGAAGAGAATTTACACCATGAAGTTAACATTCCTTCGAACACTATACTCCCAGCTGCAAACCCTGTCTTTGAGCCCCTTAGCAATGTATCACAGACTAGAGAAACAGTTCAGAAAGCTCCTCAGTCACTAAGGTTTGCTTGGGTCTCCGAGAGGGAATTTTCTGTCTCCTACCATTAAGCGCAGTACTCCACGTGGAGACATGGGAGAGGGCTTTCTCAGTTGTAATACCATTGTTGTAAAATTCTCACCTCTTGAAGCCCCAGCTTGAACAAACATTTGGACTCATTTTCTTGCCAAATTAAAACATGAGCTTTTCATCAAAGTATCTGAGGGCTAGAGAGACTGAATACTGGGTTTTGGTCTGTTAGACTATAGTTGAGTTATAAATTGTTTTAGATTGTTGTGAAATGATTCCCCTGACTGTACCCCACTCTGACATACTCTGCTATAGGTCAGGCTAGAAATATGTGAATAAATATAATATACAAAAAGAATGCACATCTGAAACAGGAAGATTGTTCAGCTGAAGTAATGAGCAGAACCACTGCTGGAGCAGGAAGTAGGGACCATTTTGCTGCTGATCCGTACTGGTGCCCTGTTAACTTACTCTTTGGTATGAAATGAGAAAAGGGGCTTGTGTCCCTACTGCAGATGTGGGCAACTCTCATCAGCTCTAGTTAGCACAGCCAACAGTGAAACATGAAGGGGTAAACATCTCACCCCACCCTACAGTGTATACCAGAGAGGAGGATTTTGTGCCCTCCTCAATATAGTTGAACTACAAATCCCAGAATTCCTCACTACTGGCTGTGCTCACTAGGGATGCTGCAACCAAACAACATCTGGAGATGTACCGCTGCAAAAATGTCAGCATTAAGAGCACACAGTAGATACCTTCTATTTAGCTGGTTAATACCAGTCTAACAGTCTGATTTACTTCAGTTTTAAAAATGAAACTGGTATGCATTAGTTCAATCAGTTGTAACATGGATCACACATCTCATTTTTACATACTGTTAAGGGTCTATAGCATTCACATTCTGCTTAAAATGAGAAGTGGGGGACGAAGCAGCAGCATTTCTTATTTTGCTGAAATTAAGCTGTATTGAATGGAAGAAAAGCTTCCTTTGCCATCAGTTCTACCATCAGTCACCTCTGCTCTGTGCAGAGTTCAGGACTAGACATGGTGGCAACTCTATTTAGAAGAGCTTAGAATCAAAAATTATTTCATTACTTTAAGGGATGTAATAAGTGCTGCCTATATTGTCAATTTATTTTTAAAAAAATTAAAAGTGTCACTAACATGCTTATGCTAATTAATGCAACAAATTAGTACTGTAATTAACTTTAACTTTTATTAATTCACATTAAAATTATCATTAACAAGTAAATGCATCAATACTGCCTATAAGGGCAATGACTGAGCATAATAGTGTTTGACTGCAACAGATTATTTTAGCATACAACTTAGACACTTCTTGCAAAGCATCAAGAGGCATAACTAAAACTCATCATTTATACATAGGTGCACAAAACAGATTATAGGTGGACTGAAAAGACTGCAGTTTCTTTACTTCTCATCTCTACAAGTAATTTCTTTTTTTCATATGATGTTTTGCAATTGTGTTCGTGATTATTGTCAGAGTTCAGTGGGCTGGAAGGTACCTGCATATTCAATAACCTTAAAGCCTCATTTGGTTTGAGAATCTTATCTTGAATGGGAAGCTAGCCCTGCACTTGGTTATAGACTTTATATCAAACAACTCACTAATTGTGTAGAGCTGACAAAATCTTAAAATTTCTTATCAGTTCTCTCCTGAACTTGTATAACAGCTACATGGACAAGCCTTGGATATGATAATATGGTATTAAGTCTTAGAAGAGTGGACTATTCTAGCTATTCAGTGTGTTCACTGAGTATCTGCTAAGAGCAACAAAGGAGCTGAAATTGGCCTAGAGAGAAAAGCATTTCTGTAAGGCCTACTAATATTATATAGAAATGAGCCGTTAAATTGATTTCCTATGTTGTGCACTAGAATGGGTTAAATGTACTTGTCAAGTAACATACATACATGTGCTTGAGATACAGGAATTTAATTCGTTTGTAGCTAATGATCAAAAAGCTATGGCCTAAATCCAACTGGTAGCCCCAACTAGAGTAGACATAATGAATCAACAGAAATGTGGTAAGTTAGCACTTAAATGTCATTGATTCAATAGGCATGCTCTAGTTGGAAAAAAAAGCAACTGGATTAAGGCTTGGTAGCTACTTGAATCTCTTTGCGATTTTGACATCACTACAAAAAGGATTTTTACTTTGAGATTGAGTGTCACACCTGTTTTTGGTAAATCTTTTTTCCATTCTAAAAAGCCAGCACATTAGATGGGATCATCACAGGGTTTAAAATGTAGTTCGTTCCATGAGTTGTAGCTGTTTGGAACAGTCCAAATATTTTGCCCTCATGATACCTTGTATTCAGCTTCTGTCCTGAAGGCACCAATGCCTAGTGACTCAGGCTTCCTGTTTTCACTTCAGAAAAAGGAATCACCATGGACAGTCAGAGTTATCAGCATCCAGCCCAAGGAATAAGCAGGAGAAATACAAGATTCCATACTATACGATCAAGTTGAAAATACTTTTAAGTGTCAAAAGATGTATTTCACAATGCCATTCACTGAGCCAGATATTCTCTCTCTGTCTCTACCAGCCGCTCAGTTTGCATGAACTTCCAAAAATAAATGCCCTAATTTTAACTTGACAGTACCTCATATCATGCCCAGATCACAAGACATAGCTTGAACCTGAGCCACTGAAAACAGTGCTTACGTTAGCTGCTCCATTAGACTCTACTTACTTATGTTGCTTAGAAACTAGCTCATACAATTGTTCATTTACTTCTGGACATATGAGTACCATGGTTCAACAGATTTACTTTTACCTTAAACCTTTTGTGAGAAAGCAAGTATATTAATGCTAGTCATTACAGTCTGATTTCTGGAGGAAGTATCTGAGTTAAGCTATATCAGGAAAGGGAAGCAGGCTTCATGTAGAACAGGGTGTCAGAACGATAAATCCCATAATCCCTCATCATTGTCAGTTATGGCTAGTACTGGCGGAAATGTGCTTTCCCCTCTTTTTGGCCTACATCTGCCCATTCCTGCTGTGTATATTTTCAGTTTAGTTTAGTGAAGGCCACAGATTCTGTGGCTCCCAGAGGAATTAAGTCTCATACACTGTGGTAAATAATGAATACAAAATTGTGATTGTATTGCGACCCAGTGTCTAGCAGTCAAAGGGGCAGATGATGGTAGTCCGGAATGCAATATTCAAGTTAAATATACTGTTCCTGAGAGACCAGCAGAGCTTGTGAGCAAGAAGTACTACCTGTAAGAATTGAATCATAATATCTGATTCAATTCCGAAAGTCAAGAGTTGAAAGCTACTCTCCCTCATCACACAAACCTAGCAGAGAATGCCAATTTTGGAAAAAAAACTTCTGGATAATGATTCTATCCATTCCCATTGTTCAAACATAGCAACAGAACACAACAATTTGCTACAGCCCACTTAATATCAGTAGGTAAAGCACTGATCTCTTCAACTATCATGTTAGTATTTGGGCAACAGGATGTTTAAATCATGTCTGATATAGTTTATATATCAAAAGTGATAAGAGATGCTGTTTCAATATCACAGCTTTTCCCTGCACTGAGATGGAATTGACACAAGTACAGTGTCAGAACTTCAACAGGACACCATTATTTGAGGAAATAATACTGTCAGGGAAAAAGGTATTTCATGGACAGCTCCCACATAGTCTGGGGATTCTATTATTTCATGCAATGGGAAGTAGAGGAGCTGCACTCCCACTTTGATATGCAGATCAGGACAAACCCTTAACAGGAACCAGCTATATTTGTTTCAGACTTTGGTGGCTAGATGGTTGCCAGAAGACATACAAGTAGAAAAATGCTTCATACAGTCCATCTGCCGAAGCCCAGTTCGGATCAATATTGTTCAGATATTTCATTCTGAGCACATTGATATTTCCTAGAATAATTAGGCTACAATCAACTTCCTGTTATAGTTTAGTCTCACATCATCTCATTCACGCTCTTTTTTAAAACAGCAATTTAAGCTAGATCAGCTCTTGCTGAATGGAACCACACTTGAATGAGTAAAACAAGCTCACTTCCTTTTAACTCATCTCCACTTTGGAAGCAGCCTTCACCCTGCATGAACCATACACATACTTGATAGTTCATTTTGGCAAATCTTTTCCATACAACTTATCCACTTACGCTTTAAATGCTGGAAGATAGGAGTAGATAGATATACTGCTTAGGTTATAAATAAATGGCAGATGCTTGCTAATGTCTGCTGTTGCCCAATTGCTGAAGAAGGTGTTTAATAAGCCCTGGTCCCCACCTAAAAGAAAAAGAAAACAACAGGGTTAATAGGAGCCAAGAAAGATCCACCAGAAGCGTCAATTTCCATCTTTCCTAATCAAAGAACAAAGGCCCTGTCACCCAGGAGACTAAATCCTCTGCAAGAATCGGAAGTTAATTTTTCTTCCTCAAAAGTGTTGGCATTTTATCTAGTGCAATTCCTCCAATGACCTGAGATGAGGTTATGCCATCTGACATGCTGGATGCTTTCAGGCACATATCCACCCTCAGATTGTTTTGTAAACCAATATACATTCAGTTGGACAGTGAGCATCCACATCACTAGGCATCTTCTGCTATTCAGCTCAGCCTAGCTGACAGTAGAGAGCAGCGAGACATTAATGTTATTGTCAAAAGTAGCCCAGCATCCCAAGTCAAAGATTCTTGGTTTCTTGTAGAACTTAGGGTTGCCAACATTTTACGTACGTACTGTATTTGTTCCTGAGACCTAATAAAGCTATGAACAGGACAAGGGATATAAACACAGCAGAACCTGTCAGACCCAAGCAAATCTTAATTGACTAGCCCATGGTTCACTACTGTGAAAGAACCTGATGGGTCAGAAAGAAAGGACAGCAAAATCTTTTTGCTTTGCAGGTGACTGAAGGAAAGAAGGAACTCTGGCAGGGCTAAAAAGGAAGTTACAAAAAATGTTGGATAGGGTTTTGTGTGAAGCAGCCTGCCAAGAGGAAAGCTACAGTTGCTAGAAGCTAGATGTTTTAGCTATAGAATTTTTTTTTTAAAAAGTGTCAGTGGCACTACCAATTGCTCAGATTTATTCCAGTTTAAGAGAACGACATAAAAGGCAGGCTATTCCATCCTAAAAATGCATTTTAAATTACAAATAGAGGAATCGTACGCAGTGATTGCTGTTAACTTTTAAAATCATTCACAAAATCCTCATTCACCCTTACAAGCAGCATAGCCAAGAATTTAGGATACATTGACTGGGCATATGGGTTTAGTATAGAACTGATTAAGCCTGATCTTCCATATTACAGTAATTGCAAGCCTTCTAGAAATAACTTACATTTCTGAACTGTGTATCAGGAAGTACACCCTAATAATTACTGTTACAGGTTCAGTGCCATTTTATGCAGCTAGGAAAAGTTACTCTACAAGGTTTATTACATGTTCTTTTCACAACTATGAGTATTATCTAGACTAGTATCTTGTTCATATCTCCCTAGCCATGCCATCCACTCTATGATTGTTTCACATGCACCTAAGATTGCTACTTTAAAAAATCTAGTTTTATTGAAGTTCCAACTTATGTAGTTAAATTAATAATCAGTACATAAATTATAACTAGTTATTGGCAAGGTCTTCATTAGGCTAGACTGGAAATCATACTCAGAGACTGCACATGTCTCTAACAAAACAGTAGCTCCATTTCAGTCTCTAATTCTCACAGCTGAAGGCTGTGTTGTTCAAGATTTTCTCTGATGTACCCTAGTTAGTGCCAGAATACACTCCTTAATACTGTTTCCACTTCCAATGAAATTCAACACTGGCTGAGGGGTGTGGGTGGACTCCTGTTAACTTAACACCAAGTAAATTTATACAAAATGAAATTTTGTCAGAAAGAACACAGAATGCCTTGTTTTTTGTTCTAGATGAATACCATGAGATCCCTCCTTACTGTAAGGCTTTAAGTGTCTGTGCCAGTTTAACTAGTGCCACTGCTTAAGTTACAGCAGAGATAATGAAGCCGTTTCACATAACTCTTACTGTTTGACATGAGCATTTTGCTTTTAAGTTTTTGTTCCCTTTTTTGTGCAGAATGCAAAATAAAGAGGGAATAAAACAGCTAAATTCAAGACAAGAAGAACCGCCTCCGACATAATTACTCTTCGTTTCCACTGACCAACAAGCAAATCCCAAAATTAGAAAGGGACTTTATTAGCAAGCTTTGTCTATATGAATGGAGTCTCAGAACATTTTCTCAAGCTGAAGACTAGATGCTATTACCATAGTCATTTATTCAGGAATGGAAGAGGCAAGTAGAGGCAGAGACAACATGAGGGCCTGCTCTAGTTGGACTGCCTTTCAGTACCCATAAGCCCAACTTTCTTATGGGAAAGAACACCAGCTGCTTAGCTCCTGCTCCAACAGGGCTGCTGTGGCTGCTTTTTGGGCATGTGATTCTTGCTGTACTTTATACATATTGTAAGTTGCTTTGAGGTCACTAATGGTTGCTGGCAATTCCCATGCAGGCCCTTTCCACACGGTTATTAAGATGGGCCAATGCGTCTTGCCACGGAAGTCTTCTGCACCTTGGAGCGGACTAGGTTCAGTTTATTTACCTTCGTTCCGCATGTAATTCTGATTAAATGCGCCCCCATGGGGTGGTAAAGTGCGCTATTTGAAAACCGGAAGAAATTGGTTTTCCAATTTTCCAGATCAATCCGATTTGTATTTTCACAGTGGTGCAGGCACGTACATTCGCGCCAATGCAAATTGGTGGTCAGATGAGGTGCCAGGGGGTAGTATGGACTTGCGCACGTACACATTGACGTACTAAATGCAAAAAAAAAAGGGGGGGTCAATCACAGCCGACAGGGCAGGGTGAGGGGGTAGCAGGAGTGGCCATGGCAGAGACAGTGTGGATTCATGAACTTGCACTCCTCGAAATCAGAATGGAACATATGCAGTAGCTGTGCGGAAGGAAATGAAGGAAAGTCCGCCTTGTTTCGAGCTCAGAAAAGAAAAAGGGGGAAAAAACCCAGTGACAGTGTTGGAGTCACAGGCCTACATTTTTTATCAGACTTTGGCTCTGATGAAGTTCAGTTGGTCTGAATCTTTTTTTCCCCACCCATGTGGGGACCAAGACAAATGACAGTAAAATTTAAACTCTATTAGTCACAGTAAAGTAATTCCTCTTGGGATCCAGGGTGTCTCTGCCTTTTGTGAAGTCACAGGTCTCTTTCTTAGGCAGAGAACATTGAACTTCTCACAAAATCTCTATACTGCTATATCTTGGGAAAAAAATTAAGTGCTGTATAAGTAAACAACAGCCAATTGTAGTCCCAAAGAACGTTTCATCTTTCTTGGAGGTAGAAAAAGAGGCTTCCCTTCTGGTTTAGGCTTCCCTGTTGCAGCTAATTCTGGTATCTTCAAATCCAGAACAAAATATATCCAGGCTGGCTATGTTGGTCATACAGCAAACTAAAACAAAGTCCAAAATCCACAAAAGAATGAAACCTTTATTGGCTAACCAAAATGCACAAAAGGCATCATGCAAGGTTTCAAAGCAAGTGGAGCTCCACTGGCTTCTTCATCACATAAAAAGGGTTTAAAAGAATACAGGAGAAAGAAAAATGGAAAAAGGAGTCAGAGGCCTACAATTTGTATCAGACACTGGGTCTGATAAGATGATAGAGCATTCTCACTTCTTAACAGGCTCCCAGTTTGCATTCTCCCCTCCTAGATTAAGGCTGGCACCTATAAATTCTGGTTTGGCCAAGAAGGCCAACCAAAAACTACAGACTTGTTTGGAAAACTCTCCTTTTCTCCTCCATTGTTTCTGCTCAACAACTGCCATCAGCCTTAGACAGCATAGCCAATGGTGACAGATTATGAGAACTCCAGTTTAATTTTTTTTTTAATGGGAACAGTTATTCTTGGTAACAGAGCTGCTTCTGAAAATCCCAGGTCTACTTTAGAGGTATTCTTCATGAGCTAGTATATTTTATTCCTTCTACAAAATACTACTTTTAAATTCAGAGGGCTGTAGCAATTTGACTGGGAAGATCCAGGTTCAAATCCCAGAGCAGCTGTTAATGCGCAGAATCCTGTTGGTGTCCTTTTTGTTGTTGTTGTGTGCCTTCAAGATGTTTCCAATTAATAGTGGTGCTAAGCCAAACCTATGTATGTGTATATGTGCCTTCAAGTCCCCTGCTGACTTATGGCAAGATCACGATTTCACAGGATTTTCTTAGGCAAGGAATTTTCAGAGGTGTTTTCTCATTGTCTTACTCTGAATGTAGCTTACAGCACCATGCTTTAGCTGTCTCCCAGCCAAGTATAACCAGGGCTGACCCTGCCAGATAGAATCTGATGCCTTCAGGGTTTTAGCCATTCAAAGTGATCCTACCACAAGTTTTACCGTGTGCCATTTGTTTGAAGGGTTCTTGCTTTACCCTCATCTAAGACTGAGAGGGTGAGATCTGTCCAAGGTCACCCAGGAGTTTACCTTGCTGAGCAGGAATTTGAACACCACATAAGGATGTTGTATGACTAAAATGTGGGACTAGGGGAAAGACCCACAGTCACTACCTTGAACTCCTCAAGATAAATGCAGAATTACAGATTTTGAAAATACAACATGAGAAGAGAGATACAGATGTGAACCTTTTAGATAAAACAGCTGAGCTTTGTGAAACATTAAGTATTTCTAATTACACAAAAGTGTTAATTTTATCAATAGGATTCAATAACCCAGCTCCTTCTAACTCAGGGGTGTCAAACTCAATTTCATCTTGGGCCGCATCAACATTGTGGTTGCCCTCAAAAGATCGGTTGTATCTGTAAGACTATATAAATGTATCTACTCTTTTATTATATTAAATAATTGCCTCTGCATTTGATTATTACTGGTTTTAGCTCTGAAACTAAAAGTCTAGGAAAAATAATGGCAAGCAGATATTCAAGTGTATAACTATTGTACAATTTATTTAAAAAATGAGTTTTTAATCATCAGACAAATATTACCAAGCACTGTTTATTACATTAACTTTGTTTAACTTTTTGGTCCCAGTTGAGACAGGCAGAACAAATAATTGTGCTCTGATCTGCACCTCTTTCAGCCCCCCTTTTATGACTACTGTAGAACACTTGGGAATGTGGCAATTTATTTCCAACTAATTTATATACTTAGTTATAGAGAACCAAGCAGGGCATATACTTTGGTCTACAGAACCAGAAACATTCATACCACTTAAGTGAGCCTTGTCTCATTTCCCAGCAATGCCCAAGAGTACTATTAATGTCCCTCTGTTGGCACATAATTCCCTTTATTTATTTCATTTATATCCTGTCTTTCTTCCAATGAACTCAAGGTGGCACACATAGGTTTCCTTCATGATTATCTCATGAGGTAGATCAGGCTGAAAGAGAGCATGACTGACCCAAGGTCATCCTATGAATTTCACAGCTCAGTGGAACTAGAACCCAGATCTCCCATTCCTTAGTCCTCACTGATTCTAAGCAATATAGTAACACTTCCACAGTAAAGGAAAGCCAATGAATTTTTCTTACACTTAACAAAGTGAGAGCATCTTGTCAAGGAACTGCAGAATTTCTTCTAGGTTGTTTTCATAAGCTAAAGTAATTTAATAAGAACTATGGTTTAAGTGACTATTTGCTTCCCTATTTTAATTCATTCCTTAGAATTCTAAGGATGATACAACCTAATATATACTTGTCTGGTACAGTTAATACAACTTGAAAAGGAAACAAGATTAGCTTTACAAGAAACAGATCTACACTCTACTACAAGAGCCCCTATCAGTCTGATAAAAGCTGCTGGCTAGTTCAGAAGAGCTCAATGAAGCTTTAAGAGCTTCTCTTGAAGTTATTTCAGTCAAATGAAAGCAGCCAGCTTATTGACAGACTACCTAATTCCCTTTTACTCAATTCACTATTATTCCAGTTCAGCCAATTGAAGGAAGTCTTTTAAATGTTTCATACATTCAGGGTCAATGAAATAAAACACCAATCTATAGAAAGTTTCTACACCTAAAGAATTCTACTAAATGTTTCTGGCATATTGTTTTTTAGTCATACAATGCAAACTTTGTATGTAACTGAGAGCATTTTACAAGCAATCCTACAGTCTGTGCTCAGAATGTAGCCCATTTAGACACATACCGTCAAAGCTGCCTTTCTCTGTTGCAAGCTGTAACAGTTGATTGAATGTTTCAACAGAAGGCCGGTATACAAAAACTCCTGAATTGAAACAGTCAGGCCAGCCTGGATCAGGTGCTGCAGAAAGCTCTTCCTTTTCAAAAAGCTCATCTATATTTGACAAAACCTAGTACAAAGGAACATGGAACAGGAATACAAGTTTAGCACTGATCTCTGACCACCATGAGGCAGGTTTCTTTCTTCAGAATATTCCATAGCTTTCCAACAATTGCTATCTGGGTAGTTTTTCACACAATTGAAGTAGAAGACCCATTTCACTCTGTACCAAGCATGAAAAAAATCTGTACATTCCAGCACCCCCAGCCAGGTGGACCTTTCCCATTTGATACTTTATGCAGGGACCGGGGGCTTTGCTCTTCCTTTGCTCCACATGGTGGAATGGAGGAGCAAAGCACTCTCTGCCAGCACTTGCTGAAGACAGCTGAATACTGACCTGTTTGGATTTAACTGGCATCTGCAAGTGCCAGCTAAGAATGTAGATAAGGACTCTCTGCTATCTCTGATCAGCAACTTTACACAATCAGCTCCCAGACAATTTCCAATGTCTATTTCCAACTGCAAGATACCCCAGTTAATACTGGCTTGTTGCACTCTACCCATCTGTTTTAGGGGACTCTGCTTTTCAGTAATGGAGAAATATTTCTGATTCTCATCCAACTGCCCCACAGCAGGTGTAAGAGAACTGTGGTTATTATCTCCTTTACTCCCTAGGATTATATTACTGTCTATGTACTGGCAGCAAGGACAGATGCTACTGGATGCATCCACTCGCACTGGCTTTGTTTAGGGAAAGGATTAAGTCTGCTTGTAGTCCATGGGAGTTCCTTATCCAATTCCACTCCCTGATTTTTAAACAAAGAGATCATTTAAAGCTAGGAACTTGTTGCGTGGAGATGAGCATGCAGCTCAGAAAGCAACTGTATGGGGTTTACTCCTAAGTAGACATGCACAGAACAAGGCTGCAATTTGTGTGCTTGCTGGGAAAGTGTCCAAACAAGTATGACAAAAACCTGCCTTCTTGGTCCAGTTTGTTTCACTTTTCCTCCCATGTTTAAAGGCACTCTTCACTCTTGCACTGCACCAGCAAACCTTGTCACACAGGCTAAGAGATGTTCACAACAGAATTATTCCACTTACTTTAAAATACAGAGCTTAGGTTGCCAGTATTTTAAACTTCCACACAGGTCCAGCTAAGAAAATACCTTCTAAAATAGTAAAGACATACCATTGTGTCTGCATCCATGAACACACACTTTGAATACTCTGTTAGTTCCCAGCAATGGAGTTTTGTCAGTGTAACACCAAGCTCAGGCCTTTTCAATAGTGCAAGATGGGCTGAATCTCCACTGTCCAAGACATCCACAAGTTTTACTTCATCAAAGACCTTTTCCAGTACTTTCCTATTGAGACAAATGGACCAAGTTACATCAGTGTTTAGCACTACCATCTACGCATCTCTCTCTCAATCCTTTGGGAAAGCACATTCCTATACTAAGTGTCTGGAAGAGCAAGCTCTCTGGAATTTCTTTGAAATGTGTATAGCAGCAGTTGCCTTGTTCCTGTAGCACATTTCTAACTTAAGAGTGCAGCAGCATAGACTTCTGATAAAGCTCTTGAAAGGTGGTGGATTAGTACCACTGAAGGGCTGTCACAGTACATACAGGAGATGCCTACACCCACACAGACATATGGGTGAGAAAGACCTAGGCAAACTCTTGATAAGTCAGCTGGCTATTTTAAGCTACAGCCGCCAAGGAAGAAGGAGTTTTTAGAGGCTGTGCAATAATTCCTGAGCAGCAGCTGAGGTGTTCTTCCAGTTAAGTTACAGAAGAGATCTGATTATATATACAAATGAAGCTCATTCAACACCTCTCCACTATAATGCCTGTTATACCTGATTTCTTAAATGTAAGCATCAGCCATGATGGAATTTGCTTGAAAAATGGTATATTCCTTTCTATCCATTTGCCTGTTTGGATTCTGTGCCACTTTGGCCAGCAGTGTGCATACTGTCAAAGAGCAACAATGATGCACATTTCAACATCCTATAAATGGTGGTGAACAGACTTACAGGTATCTTCTTCTTTTACATTAGCACCTCACAATTCATCAGCTGGAGCCTCCTCTGAAAGACTTGCACTTTGAAAGAAAGAATTCTGAACAGAGGACTTTGTTTTGAATAGCAGAAATGAACAGGGACCACAGACTTTATATAAAAGGATTAATTCCACATTACCCAAGCTCTCTTCATTTCAGTCACTGATTAAGGGTAGGATGAGATTCATTTTATTGCTACTGTAGTTAAAACACTGGGCGTTCAGGGTCCTTTCTTCTCATCCAGAGATCTACTAACTGATATGGATACTGGCATCTACTCATCCCTGCTATCATGAACAATATAGCTATTTATCATAGCAATTTTTCCTGGATGCATCTTCCAGGGGAATAAAAAAGAGTCAAGGTATCTTGACTCCAGCATGGTGTAGTAGTTTGAGCACTGGATTATGACTCTGGGGATCAGGGAACAAATCTCTGCTCAGCTGTAGAAAGCCACCAGGTGATCTTGGATAAGTCATATTCTCTCAGCCTCAGACGAAGGGAAAGACAAACCCTGCTCTGAAGAAATCTTACCAAGAAAACACTGTGATAGGTTCATGTTAGGGTCAACATAAGAGTCAACATAAGTCAAAATGACTTGAAGGCACACAAAGAAGAACAACAAGGTATCTTTTAATTAAACTATATACAAATTAAAATAAAAATGATGCATAATATAAAAAGTACTTCTTCCAGAAGAAATAAAAACAATCAACTGGCCTAAAGCAACAGGAAATTTTAATTATTAATCATATCTCACCAAATGCCTGGGAGCAAACATTTTAACCTAGCTGCAAAGAAGTGACAATATTGGGGCCCAGGTTGTAAAAAGTTTTTTTTAAACATACAAAGTAAGGGGTTTTTTTTTCAATCAAACAAAAGGGCTTCATTAAATACACAAGTGTATAATAAGCAAGAGCGTTTTCAGTAAGATGAACACAAGACTAAAAGCTACGAAAACAATATTTGAGGAGGATGAACAGAAATTTGGATATTTGTTTTTCCCACTCACTACAGAGGCAACTAAAAAGGGGAAACTCCTTTTCTGAGCAAAAAAGACTAGCAAAAATGATCAACATTTTTATCAATCTGTAGTTTCTGTCTTTCTGGAGCTCTGACAGTTGAGACAACCAGCTCTACTCATTAAAACATCTCATAAAATTCAAAGCTCCTAAAAAATGTAATATTGCAGGAGCAGCACATTAGGGATGCTTCTCATGTTACTTTTATGTCATGAGATCCACTGCAGCACTGCTCCTTTCCTCATTAAAAAATTAGGTTCAAAAGTTCTAAGCCACACTATTGTCACTTCTCAACACATCCTATATAGCATTACCCTGTATTATTGGAAGACAAATGCTGTGGGAGGTATGAGAACCTAAAGAAATGAATGTTTATAATGTTATCTCCTGAAAATTCAGTCTAATTTTTGGCTCTGTGGCCTCTACTTGAACTGAAGGTAATGTGATTTCAGATAAAACAGGTGAAGGAAGAATAACTAGACAAGCCCTATAGGCATATACCTAATTTTAAGCACAAAGGAGTATATAGAAAGAGCTTTCATGCATGGCATCCATGCACCTGGTGTCTCATTTATATAGGGTGTACAGCTGGTATGCCATGCAGTCTTAGCACACTAGCCCAGACTAGAGATACCCACATGTTTTATAACTGCATGATGGGGAAGAAATCTAGTTGGATCAAGACACCATGTATATCAATTGTCATGCAGTTAATACCATATCTTAGATGTGTGACATGCAACTTAAAACTCAGGCTGTAATTTTACAGGAAGAGACTATCACATTAAGCATGATTTCTTTTAACAGCATCTTAGTTCTCCACACATGGCTCTGATCTTTTCCCCTGACAGACTGAACAGTATTTCATTATATCACTTCTGTTTCTTCCTCTTAAGTACAGGATAAATTGCTTCAGCCTTTGAGTAACGATATTTTTGATATCCTTTGCTGCTCTAGCTATTTCTGGGGTCTCTTCTGAAATAGAGATCTGTATCTCTAGGGTGTGATCAGATGCACCACATCTATATTACAAGCCATTTTGGTCCTTCTAAGGTATGCATTTTAGATGTGGGAAAGACTGCAGTGCCAATTACAGACTACTGTCTTTTTCCTTAATATCAGCTCTTATATAGTTTTCTCTGCACTGTCTTTTTCTTTTGCCTGAGAATACTGAAGTGGGAATCTGGACATGCCACAGAGCCTGTGAACTTGTGTGCATGTGGATGCGCGTGCGTGCGTGTGCAGTTTGCAGTGGTCAGTAATCAGGAAATATGAAGGCATGTATTTATGCATAACAATTTATAGCAATGGATACAAAAAAACAAGTAAACTGTCTCAATACAACTTCAGTTTCATCACATTAAATAATGAAAACTTCCCTCATCTGGATTTTTGGGAGGGAAGGAGGATGAACAGTTTCTAAACGGCACTAACAGCAGTTGTTTAGTAAATAAATTATGAAGACCAGGCCAGCTATTTCTATTCATCTGTCTAAAACAAAAATTGCCCCAGCAATGTTCTTAAGGAAAATTTACCACATTCTGCTACCTTTCATTATGCTCAGACTAAATTAGCAGCACCAACTTTAGATTAAGGGGGCTAGATATTTCAAGTACTTCATACCATAGCCATACCTCATTGGGTCTGAAACATGTGGAGTGATCAGCACCGTCAACCTCCTTGTTGTTCTGTAGTTTCGTAGTGACGATCCCAATACAAGTGCTCCTTTGACATAGGAATCATTTGTGGCTAACGTCACAAAAGACTGGTCTTAAAGAGAAGAAAAACACACAAGTCATGCTAGCAAGTTAGGGAGAAAGTTATCAGTAAACCATGTATTCTAAAACCCAGAACTTGCACATGTAAGTCTTTTGTGTCTAAATCTCAGAGAATCCATGATTGTGGAAACTGTATTCCCAAAGGCAATGTTTCCTAGCTCTGTTAAAGCCTTGTCACTTTGCTTACTTTGGCAATTTTGTCTAGTTTTTAAGTGAAAATAATCTCCCTTACTGGCAGCATTATACATCTGATTATTCTATTGCTAGAAGACACCAGGAAAGGGCTTTAATGTCCTGTTTGTGGGCTTCCCAGAGCTGGTCACTGTTGGAACAGCATATGGGACTAGATAGATCCTTGTTTGCTGCTCCAGCAAGGGTTTTATTTTAACTTTGTTCAGCATGCATAATGCAAGACATTTCCATTCCTTCAGTTTATACTCATTTTCAGCCTGGACAGAGTTACCAGAATGCAATCTACACAATGAACAGAAACTCATTCCAATTCACCAAGCATCAGATTATATGCAAAAGTATTGCATTTTTTTTTTCAGTGAAAGGTATCAAGTTGGATAGATCTTCCACGGACCTCTAGCAAAGATTCTTAGAAGTGCTTGCTTTCTAGTTTGGGTAGCCAGACACTCATCTTAGATTTTAAAAAATGAGTGCTAGCAATGGGTTACATTATCTAATACATTTGATATTTTTGTGTATAACATACTAATAGTACAACAAAATAAATACGATTTGATAGGTATCACTGAGACCTGGTGGGATGAGTCTCATGATTGGAATATAGGAATAGGGGGTATAGCCTATTTTGTAAAAATAGACCAAACAAGAAAGGAGGAGGAGTAGCCTTGTATGTCAAGGATGTTTTCATCTGTGAAGAGATCCAGGACTTAAACCCAGAAAGCCAGGTCGAGAGCATTTGGGTAAGAATTAAGGCAGCGAGAAACAATAGGGATATTCTGGTGGGGGTTTACTACAGACCTCCAACCCAGGCTGAGGACTTGGATGACGCCTTCCTCAACCAAATGACTGCACACTCAAAGAGGAGAGATACAGTAATAATAGGAGACTTCAATTACCCGGATATATGCTGGCAGTCAAACTCTGCCAAGACAGCAAGGTCCAGCAAGTTTCTTGCTTGTCTTGCAGACAACTTCATGGTCCAGAAGGTGGAAGAGGCCACAAGGGGATCAAATATTCTAGATCTGATCCTGACCAACAGGGATGACCTTGTTAATCAGGTAGAAGTGGTTGGATCTTTAGAGAAGAGTGATCATACCCTATTGGAATTTGGCATTCAGTGGGAAGGAGAAGATAAGGGTAGCCAGACACTCATCTTAGATTTTAAAAAAGTGGACTTCTGTAAACTTAGGGAGCTGCTGGCTGGAATTCCGTGGTCAGGAACAGTGAAAGGGAAAGGAGTTCAGGAGGCATGGGAGTTCCTTAAAAAGGAGATACTGAAGGCACAGTCTAAAACTGTGCCAATAAGGAGGAAAAATGGAAGGCATCTGAAGAAACCAGAATGGTTGACTAAAGAACTCTCAGCTGAGCTGAGTGTTAAGAGAAACATGTATAGGAAATGGAAGAAGGGGGAAACCACCAAAGAAGAATTTAAGCAAGTAGCTAGGAGATGTAGGGAGGAAGTCAGAAAGGCTAAAGCACAGAACGAACTTAGGCTGGCCAGAGACATTAAAAACAATAAAAAGGGCTTTTTTAAATATGTCCGCAGCAAAAGAAAAAAGAAGGAGACGATAGGGTCGCTGCGCAGAGAAGATGGCGAATTACTCACAGGGGGAAGAGAAAAGGCAGAGCTACTTAACACCTTCTTTGCCTCAGCTTCTTCCCAGAAGGATACAAGCACTCAATCTGGTGGTTGGGGAGCAGGGGAGGAAGCAGGAGAAATGAGGCACATAATAGGTAGAGAGATGGTACAGGAATACCTGGCCACACTGGATGAATTCAAGTCTCCAGGGCCAGATGAATTGCATCCTAGGATATTAAAAGAGCTGGCAGAGGTCATTTCGGAACCGCTTGCTATAATCTTTGAGAAATCTTGGAGGACAGGAGAAGTTCCAGAAGACTGGAAGAGAGCAAATGTTATCCCCATCTTCAAGAAGGGAAAAAAAGAGGACCCAAATAATTATCGCTCAGTCAGCCTGACATCAGTACCCGGAAAGATCCTGGAGCAGATCATTAAGCAATCAGTTTCTAATCATTTAGAAAGCAATGCAGTAATCACGAGAAGTCAACATGGATTTCTCAAAAATAAGTCATGCCAGACTAATCTTATCTCTTTTTATGATAGAGTTACTAGCTTGATAGATGAAGGGAATGCTGTGGATGTAGCATATCTCGATTTCAGTAAGGCCTTCAACAAAGTTCCCCATGACATTCTTGCAATGAAGTTAGTAAAATGTGGGCTGGACAGGGCTACTGTTAGTTGGATTTATAATTGGTTGACCGACCGAACCCAAAGGGTGATCACGAATGGCTGCTTTTCATCCTGGAGAGAAGTGACTAGTGGGGTGCCACAGGGTTCTGTCCTGGGCCCAGTGCTGTTCAATATTTTTATCAATGACTTGGATGAAGGAATAGAGGGCATGCTCATCAAATTTGCAGATGATACCAAATTGGGAGGGGTTGCTAATATGCCGGAGGACAGGATCAAAATTCAAAATGACCTGGATAGATTGGAGAGCTGGGCCAAGGCGAATAAAATGAAATTCAACAGAGAGAAGTGTGAGGTCCTACACTTAGGTAGAAAAAATGGAATACAGAAATATAGGATGGGGGACACGTGGCTGGATAGCAGTACGTGTGAAAGGGATCTAGGAGTCTTCACAGATCACAAGCTGAACATGAGTCAGCAGTGCGATGCGGCAGCCAAGAAAGCCAATGCAATTCTTGGCTGCATCAATAGGAGTATGGTGTCTAGATCGAGGGAGGTACTGGTACCACTCTACTCTGCTTTGGTTAGACCCCATCTTGAATACTGTGTCCAGTTCTGGGCACCCCAATTCAAGAAGGATATTGACAAGCTGGAGCAAGTCCAGAGGAGGGCGACCAAAATGGTGAGAGGCCTGGAAGCCATGCCCTATGAGGATAGACTTAGAGAGCTGGGTATGTTTAGTCTACAGAAGAGAAGGTTAAGAGGGGACATGATAGCCATGTTTAAATATTTGAAGGGATGCCACATAGAGGAGGGAGAGGGCTTGTTTTCTGCTGCTCCAGAGACCAGGACAAGGAGCAATGGATTCAAGCTGCAGGAAAGGAGATTCCACCTGAACCTCAGGAAGAACTTCCTGATAGTCAGGGCTGTTTGGCAGTGGAATCTGCTGCCTCGGAGTGTAGTGGAGTCTCTTTCCTTGGAGGTTTTTAAGCAGAGGCTTGATGGACATCTGTCGGGAGTACTTTGAGGGTGTTCCTGCATGGCAGGGGGTTGGACTGGATGGCCCCTGTGGTCAATTCCAACTCTACATTTCTATGATTCTATGATTCTATAATATAAATGTAAAAACAGGCATTAGGCACTTAAGTCTGGCCAAGTCAAGTACAGCATTCCCAAGATGACAAAGTAATATATAGCCTTCCTACTTGGCAAGTTGCATTCTTACAGGAGTGCATACAGTTGGCCCTCAGTATCCAATAAGATTTGGTTTCAGGACTCCCTGTGGATACCAACATTTGTGGATGCTCAAGTCCCATTATGTACAATGGTACAGTAAAATGCTGTTTCCTTATATAGAATGGCAAACTCAAATTTTTTTTTTCCTGGGGGTGGGGGGACATTTTTTCAAGCTATGGTTGCCTGAATTCATGGACACAGAATCTGTGGATATGGAGGACCGACTGTCGTATCTGTATAGCTTCATCCCAGCAATAATTCAATGCTCCCTACAGTTTTAACTGACCAATAGCTGATATTCCATAATTATAGCAGCATTTAGTTATTTACTCTTTCTGAAATGATTTAATCCTTTTCAACATCAGTATAGAGTGGTACAAGTTTCAAATACTTACAGTTATCCATTACAAAATATGCAGTGCTTTGTACCTGGACTGTTTTGTATGTTGACTAATATTAAACATCTATTATTAAATTTCTACCAACTATGGAATGATGTTCTCTTTATATAAACTCAGCTATCCCTAAATCCTTGAGCTGGTGCAGGACACAGGCTTAGAAACATGGCTATGGTGGCTGAAGAAGTCTGAACAGTCCCCCCACCATAACTTTTTTAAGCTATAGAACCAATCTAGTGAGAGCCAGCATGGTGTAGTGATTTGAGTTTTGGACTACAATTCTGGAGAACAGGGTTTGAATCCTTGTTTGGCCATGGAAACCAGCTGGGTAACCTTGAGTAGATCAGACTCTCTCAACCTCAGAGAAGGCAAAAGCAAACCCCCTCTGAACAAATCTGGTCAAAAAAATCCCATGATAAGTTCACCTTAGAGTCGCCATAAGTCACAAATGACTTGAAGGCACACTACAACAAACACAACTTCAACTTTAAAATATACAGACTTGAAAAGATGAAGTTTGAAAAATAAGAACATTCACATAATTATGCTACTATATAATTCAAGTCCTCTTGAAGCTATGCTATGATCCTGTCTTTATTCTGAGTGCACATGGCTTCAGCCACTCAATACTCTTTGGCAGAAAAGGAAACCACAAGATTACCAGGAAAGTTATGTAGCAACTCAGATTTTGCAAGTTACTAGAATGTGAACAATTAGAAACTGAACTCAGAACACAACTTTTATAAATCCCCCTGAACACATGATATTTGTTGCTTGAGCAAAGGAGAGCAATGTCATCAACTTTAATCTGGTATCATGTTGTGGACTTCACATGAAACAGACTGCTACAGTCTGGAAGTATTTTAGAGACTGAAAATGTATAAATATGATCACATAGTTAGAGCAAAGCTTTTGAACTGTTCTCACAGTTGTCATCACAAAGGTAGAGCCCATATTATCACTCCAATGTATCTTAATGGCCAAAAGTAAGCAAGTATACTTGCAAGCATTGGAGAATGAATGCTTCATCCTCAATTACAGAAAATATCTTGTCCAAAGTAGAGTCTCCCATCAGTCTAATTGCTGCTGCCTGACCCAGAAGGGTCTTCAATACATCTTGATGGATCCACATTGGACAAACCTCCAAAGTTAAGTGGCTGAGAAATCCAACATATTTATGAATGTAATTTTGCAACTGAGCCAACAGTATTGAAACAGGGCCTTGATCAACTTCCAAGTTGCAAAAATTTAAACTAAAGCTAGTGATGCCAGTAGCCTGATTATGCTCATGACATTACATGTGAACCTATTCATTCCCCAATAATTGGTACATAATCTGGGATATAAATTAAATAAAATAAGATACTTTGAATATTTTTTCCAGTTTTGACAGTACATGCATTAAGCAGCAAATCACATGGCTGCTGCAGCACCTCAACTTTCATGGGTGTTAAAGGCAGCCTCATTGCCTATTCTTTGATGGTTTATGACTGCAGAGTACTCCTTTCAGACTGATACTCCACACTTTATACCATGACATCAGCAGTTCCTGCCTCAAATACTGGGATGTTACGACAGGAAATCCCACTGCTTTTGTTTTGCATTTGTATACAGATGAGCAAGCAATTTTAGAAATAAAGACTGTTGGGGGAAAAAATAGTGTCATAACCGAAGCAATGTTGTACTTTGCTTTTCAGTACTATGCAGAATACTGATCTGAAGCCAATATATCAGAGCTTTCCAAACTTTTCATGTTGGTGACACACTTTTCACAACAGAGCAATTCAGCAAGTGATTCGGTATGAGGAGACAGCCCCTCTACGTGAGCCTGGCCCACTGCCGCTGCCCTCACCAGGGTCTTCCTTGGCTGGGGTGCTAGGGGTGGGAGAGGCAGCACCTCCACCCATTATGTTCCTGCAACATATCTACACACTGCAGCCAACGTACTAACGTGTCACAACACACAGTCTGGAAAGCTCTGCGATATATAATCCTACTTCCAGCCAAAGTGAGACACATTTGCCTATTCAAAGTGCCTTATGGAATTCGAATGCTGAAACCATGCATATACATATACATATATAGTGGAATTACTCCACTGGGTGAAAGTGGAATAATCCTATGGTATGATTGCTCAATGCACTGAACACTCAAGCCTTGGCCATGCCTTTCTTCTAAGTAACCACACCTTGCTTGTATACATATTTGATGAACGAAAGTGTTTTTGTCTCAAGCTAAATGATCTGGTCAAGAACATGATGTATATGCCTTCTGCCAACATAAAGCAGACAAGATTTCACCAGGCTTACCAGGTTCACCATGAAGCACTTTGAAACTCACTTTACTAGGGAAAGAACAGTCATGTAGATCTATCACTGTGTATCTGGGGTGGGAACGTGAGAATATGCTAATGATCAGGCTTCAGTACAGATCATTCAAGAACAGCAGACTTACTTGACCAGCTACAGTACAATCAAAAACTGAGAGCAACATAAATTGCTAATCCATGCTGAATCACCTTGATATTATTTGGGGAAACTAATCAAACTCAAGAATTTTGGATGTAGTCATTGTTCCACTATATGAACAAGTGGTTAGAAGAAACAGCAAGACTGGAGGCAGCTGTTCTATCAAATCTTAAATCAATAAGTTTAAGGACAGACAAGAATAGTGTCCATAATATATAAAGCAAGTACTTCAAATTCCTTAATATTAAAGGAACCCAGGCATGCCTCCACAACCCTTACTGCTTACAACCAAACAAAACAAAGCTTTCTTTGATTTTGGTCCTTATTCCTTGTTGCATAATATGGAATTACTTATACTTTAATGTTTTGCTATGTCAATTAAAGCAGATAATATATTTCAACAAAGGGAGAACATAGATGTGCAAAATTATACTTAGTATACATAAAATAGCTTTTCTAATACTAGCAATCTAGGTCACCTGATGAAACTGAATGGCAGTAGATTTAGGACAGACAAGTGAGTTCTGTTCAAACCTAATTTAGGGAATTTGTTGCCACAAATACGTCAGTGGTCAATAGCTTAGATGGACTGATACAGATTTAGACAAACTCATTGAGGACAACTGTCAATGGTGCTAGTCATGACAGCTAAATGGAACTCTCACATTCAGAAGCAGTACCAGTTGCTAGAAGGCATGAACACAAGAATGCTATTGACTCCATTCCATCCTTGTGGAATTCCTAGAGGTGTCAGGTTAGCCACTGTGGGCAAAAGGATACTGAGAGGTCATGGATGTTATTTTTGGACTACATCTCCCACAATTCTGCAGCCACTATAATGGTGCGCTACATAAATCTTAGATCTGATTCAGTTGGCTCTTTTAGAACGAGTAAAAATTCCTACCAACTTTACAAGTTAGCATTGAAGAAGTTATTGCCCAATGGCCTCTTCAAATTTCATATGAGAAGTTGCGTTGTTGCTAATTTTGTCCCTTCTAGTCCCATTTTTTTTAAAAAAGAGGAAGACTTCTAGCAGAAATGTCTAACTTTCCTTTGTGCAACACATTATTTCTTCACAAAATCAAGTTTTCTCATCAAAGTACCACACATAAAAACAAAGTCCATTTGGAGCATCCTTTTAACCTGCATTTGATATGTAGTTACAATTTAGGATCCCCACAGCAGTCTTCAATTTTGAAGCAGTTCGACAGAGTACAAGATGTGTATGAAAAAAGTTCAATCTTTGGCACCTCCAGTTAAAAGGACGGAGTAGCAGTAACAAAAAGGACCTTGTCTAACACTCCAGAATGCTGCTGTTAGTCTCAGGAGCCAAAACAATATTACTTTTTAATTTTATTAAATCTCATATTTTCCAGAAAAAAAAGACTTAAGGCAGCTAACATTCATAAACTGTATATCTCACAGAATACTAAACAAATGAAATACTGTCACTAGGCAGCAGTGATCTAAAACCTTTTAATGATATAGGATCAAGGGACAGGTTCAAGAGAGGATACATCACTATCTCTTCAAGGTACAATGCATCACCACCCTGAACCTGTAAGGAGGTGTTGAACACTCCCCAAACCCAACCAGTGAGCCCATACTTGTTAGATCTCACAAGGCAAGAAGAGTCAGGATCTAGAGTAGGTCCACTATCACTTAGCCTTAAGAAGTGTCCTTTTTACATTTTCAGTCAACTCAGTTTGAATTATTTCAATTACCATAGAATCATAGAGTTGGAAGAGACCACAGGGGCCATCCAGTCCGACCCCCTGCTAGGGAGGAACACCCATCAAAGCATTTCCAACAGATGGCCATCCAGCCTCTGCTTAAAAACCTCCAAAGAAGGAGACTCCACCACACTCCAAGGCAGCATATTCCACTGCCAGGCAGCTCTGACCATCAGGAAGTTCTTCCTGAGGTTCATATGGAATCTCCTTTCCGACTGCTTGAATCCATTGCTCCTTGTCCGAGCAGTGGACGCCCGCTCCCTTCTTGACATGACATTCTTTTAAATATTTCAACATGGCTATCATGTCCTCTCTTAAACTTCTTTTCTGGAGACTAAACATACCCAGCTTTCCTAAGTTGCTCCTCATAGGGCATGGTTCCCTGCTACCAGGCAGGAAGATTCTAGTTTATCATTAACAATAAGGTCCTTCTGCTAAAAATTAATATAAACCTATCTAGAGATGTATATTTTACCAGAAAGTAGATTCATAGTTAACAAATATTGTTTTCAGATTTATTTTTCAGTTAATTGAAACATGGGATCTGTTGCCTTTATATCCACTCTTTCTCCTTCAGATCCATTGCATCTCCCCAAATTCTATATTCATTGACCTTTACTATCTTTGCACTTAGAGGCAAGACTAAGCAAATACATTTCAAGTATACCACCTGCAGAGTAGGACTGATCAGGTTTATTTCCATAAACCTATCATTAACATATTCACAGAATATAATTAGGAGGTATATAATTAATATGAGAGAGCCAGCATGGTGTAGTGGTTTGAGCACTGGACGATGACCCTGGAGACCAGGGTTTGATTCCCTGCTCAGCCATGGAAACCCGCAGAGTGACCTTGGGCACATCACATACTCTCAGTCCTAGAAAACCCCATGATAGCTTCAACTTAGGGTAACCATCAGTCAGAAATGGCTTGACAGCACACAACAGTAACAGCATCCATGATTATCTCTTTGAGTTAAGACTTTTTAAAACTAACTGTCAAGAAAATTTGGGAATCTGATTGAAATAAAAAAATCTTTGCACTTCGAGGCAAAGATTTTTTTTAAATAAATCACTGAATTTAAATGAACTCTATGCTGTGCTCTAACCATTACCCAGCCTGTTTTGTTACTCTAGGACAATCAAGAGGCCTTCAAGGCTCCATGTGGTTTGAGACAGTTCTCTGGAATAACCACGTCGATAGCCCCAATCATTTCATCATTTCTCAGTGACAGAGCAACAGCAAGGTCTTAGCCATGTTAGCAAGGGAATCCACCAGAGCCTTCAGGAATCCAGTGCTCTGATTCAGTAAAAAGCAGGTCATACACCTAAAGTTTGTGAAGCAGAACTCAAATGGCAGATTCTACCAAGATGTGACTACTACTGTTCAGCACAATATGGCCCAAGAGCTGTTTCCAATAACAATCTACAGGAAAAAAAAGCCAAAGTCTATACAACCAGAATCCAGAGCATACTACTCCAAAAGGGAAGATGTCGTTCCTCTTCCTGTCTGTGGAAGATGACCAGCTCACGCATATTAGGGACCTTAATAGTGCTTTCATTTGGAAGGAAGCTAATTCTATCAGTTAAAACACACTGTGTTACTTTCCATCTTCATTCGGTTAGTTTTCTTCAGTTAGAAGTGATGGAAGCAGTGGAACAAGACTGCCAATGGAATCTGTCATCACCTGGATCCCCAACAAGAACCCATGCTTGAAACAGGGCAATTTCACAATAGAAGACTCATGGAGAAGCACCCATGGGCTTATTGTGATTTAATCCACACAAAAAAAGACACCATGGATATAGCTTATTGCAATAAGTAGCTAGACATATTTCCATGACTATCTTTACAACTATCATCTGTTAATTGCCTCTTTGAAATTCCATCATGCCATTAGCAGTCTACTGCCAGAGTAGTGTAGAGGTCAGTGTTGAGCTGGTATTTGGAAAATCCAGGTTCAAAATCTCATTCATCCACAAGGCTCACTAGTGATTGCTGGCCTAAACCCACTCCACAGAGCTATTGAGAGGGTAAAGTGGGTGACAAAGAGTATGTTGAAGGAAAAGGCAATATATGCGACACATAACAGCATCACAGACCTGGAAAAGACCACAAGGGTCATCTAGTCCAACTCTCTACCATGCAAGAATATACCATCAAATATTCCCGACAGATGGTCATCCAACCTCTTTTTAAAAACCTCCAAAGCAGACCACCACACTTCCACTGTCAAACCACTCTTACTGTCAGGAAGATGGAATCTCTTTTCCTGAAGTCTGAAATAATTGTTCCATGTCCTAGTCTCTGCAGCAGCAGAAAACAGGCTTATCTGTACCTTATCAGACCAATTCCTTCTCTCCATTTTAAAACAATTCCTTCTCTCCATTTTAAAACAAGCTACTTCATAAATATTTGTGATTAGTGTACAAGACACAGAGCTTGTCTTCTTCCTGCATTATGTACAGTGACAGATGTGATTTCTTCCACATCTCAGTGTCAGCAAGGGAGGTGATTTTTTATAACCGCATGGCTCTGAGGTCCCTGGACAGGCTGTCCACTGCAGCATGAGCACATAAATAAGCCTTTTTGTTGCAGGTTCTCATAGATGTGTGCATTGTGTAAGTACCTTCAAGTCACTTATCAACTTATGGCAACCCCATGAATTTCACAGGGTTTTCTTAGGCAAGGAATAGCTACAAAAAATTGTTTTGGCTCATTTATAAAGTTGATAAATCATCTGTTAAAGAAAACCTGGATAGAGTAAAACTGCTGGAAAAGTAGGAACAGCTGAGTCTCTGATGAAGCACCTAAAGGAGGTAGGGAAAATATATTTACTACTGAGTTTTCACTCAAAGATGCCCAAAAACACAAGAGCCACTTTCCCTATTTCCAGGGAGGGGCTATCACCTGCTCACTGCTACTTGGGATACACAACACTTATAAATGGAGGTGATTATTAAATTGCAAGAGGAGAGATAAGGGGGGAATAGGATCATTTTGACTCGGTATTTACATGACTGTTATCATGTCTGAACTCCACAAGCACACATATGGTGCCCACTTTGTCAATATCCACAGCAGAACTGAGAAATGTATGTCCCTTCCAAAAACAGGTGGCCTGCAACTCCCTCAACCCCTCCCCATTAGCTATGCTGGTTAAGGCTGCTAGGACAGGTAGTCAAAATAATATCTGGAGGGCTACAAGTGATTCAAACTCAGCTGTTTAGGATGCTTCAGGTTTCACATTTCACTATTCATTCGGATTTCTTTTAAAGAAAAGAAAACAAGCAGGCCAGAAACTGAAAGTTACATTGTTAAAAAAAAAAAAAAGAACTGCAGCAGTGGCTTGGAAATGAAAGAGACAAGGAAACCACATGGGAGGATGATGGTTTCTGTAGTTGGAGGAGCGACCTTAAAGGCACAGAGAAGCTGAGGAGAGCAAGCTTCTGACCTGCAAACAAACGCCTGATCTGGTAATCTGACCCACTGAAAGTCTCTCTCTCGCTGGTCAACAGCATCACCCGCAATCCGAAACAGACCAAAAGATGCTAACAGGTCTTCAATGGTAAACATGTACATATAATTAATCCGTTCGTTGGGGGTCCAAAGAATAACGTTATAGAAGCTCATCTTTGTGTCAGCAAGGGGGGGTTATACAAGCAAATACCCCCCCGCCTCAGTTTTTGGAAGGAACCAAGAACTCCACCAGCCAATCCCACCTGCTAATTAGGAAGGAGGGCGAAGATTAGGGGGGTATCGTTTTTCACCCGGTGACCTTTCCCAGCGGAGTTCCCCCGACGCACTGCGCGGAGAGGGAAGAAGGAAAGGAGGGCGACCCCCCGCCATGGCGAAACCCGCTCCCTCCACCTCGGCCCCACCGTCTCAGGCGGCAGCCCAGCTCACGAGCCAGCCTAAAAATAGGAGCCGCCATGACCAAGCGGGAGCAGCTGGGGTCTCCCCAGGCGGTGGGAGGGCGGGAGCTCGCGCGCCCTGACTGGGCCGCCGCCGCGCGCCGCCTTCGCTTCCTGCTCCACCAGCCCCCGGCCGGGTTAACGCGCAGCGGCAGCGGCGCCCGTAATACGGAAGAGCCCGAAGCAGCAGCGGCTCCTGTTCGTCGCACGGGCTCGCCTGGCGCTACGGGGACGCCGGCCCGAAGCAACCGGGTTGGGAAACGCGTCCTCTTCCCCCGCCTCCCCGGGCACAGGAAGCCTGGGAAGTCGCCGCCGCCCTTCTCGGCTGGCGACGCCGAAGCAGAGGCTCCCCGCCTTGTCCTGAGGGAAGCAGCGCTGGGGCGCTTACCTGCCATGGTGCCACCGCCCCGAGACCCGGCCCGCCGATGCTCCTGCAACAACTGCTCTCGGTTCTTTCCACGTCCCGTCCCTTATATAGGAGCAGGCGGAGTCCGGCGGCCGAGGCGGGCCTACGAGGGTTGACCAAAAAGGGGATGGCCGCGGAGAGGAGGAGTGGACGGGCGCGGCGCTTCTTGAAGGAGCGGAACGGTGAAGTCTCTTGCGGACGTGCTTCCCGAGGGAAGAAAAGGCGGTCCTGCCTCTTTAAGAGCCGGAGGGAGACGCGGAGGAGACCCGTTCGACAGGTGAAGCCCAGAGAATGGAGTGGAGAGCCTGCGCCTCGGGATGCGAGGCCGCCCTGAGCGAAAGGAAGCATCCTCCCCTTTGGGCTCTGGCTGATTTAGGTCAACCGGGCTGCTCGCAAAGGAAGATGGGAACCTAGTTTTACATGAAATGTATATATAATATATGTCTGGTATACCTGTCAGAGGAAGATGTGTCTAAGGCACTTTCGTTGATGAGTAATACAGATTCTATGCAGTGATTCTAAACACTGTAGATGGGATGCTGTGTAAAGGGTTTATCTTGGGAGTGGCGAGTTTGTGGCCCTCAGGTGATGGACTGCAAATCCCATTGTCCCTTGTCACCTACTATTCTGATGGGAATTGCTGTTCAACATCTGTTACCTGTGCCTAGTTCACAGTGCCTGAGGACACTGTAGTGCTTAGCCTAAAAAAATAAATAAAAAGAGTTTTCATGGACACTGCTTAGAGGTTGCATGCTTCCTGATTTTCCTAGCCATCCTCTTCATTATTTTTTTTTTAAATGAAATGCACAGATGTAGGATGGGTGACACCTGCCTTGAGCACAGTTTGTGTGAAAGGGATCTAGGAGTCTTAGTAGACCAAGTTGAACATGAGTCAATAGTGTAACGCGGCACACTAGACTTCATCAATAGGAGTACAGTGTCTAGATTGTGGGAATCTATTACCCATTTATTCTGCTTTGGTCAGACTACACATAGAGTATTGTCTCCAGTTCTGGGGCCCAGTTTAAATGTTTGAAAGGATGTCATATGGAAGATGGGGCAAACTTATTTTCTGCTGCTTCAGAGACTAGGACACAGAGCAATGGATACAAACTACAAGAAAAGACCTTCCACCTAAACACTAGAGAGAACTTCTTGAGGGTAAGAGAAGTGTGACAATGAATACACTGGCAGTATTGGGGTCTCCTTCTTTGGAGGTTTTTAAACAGAGGCTGGATGGCTGTCAGGCATGTTTTGACTGTGTATTCTTAAATGTCAGGGGGGTTGGACCAGATGGTGCTTGTCTCTTTTAATTCTTAATTCTAAAGCAGTGTCCATAAAAAATCCATAAATTTGTTTTACCTTAAGATGCCACAAGACTTTGTTTTTACTAGAACACACAACCCTGTTAAACTCTGAACCAGTGATTATCCACTTTCACCCCCATGAAATTGTTGGAGGTCTTGGCAGACCAGCATGCACTTAGCAGAGTAGCAGACACTTTGTTTTATTTTGCTTTGTTTTTGCTTTTTTGGCTTTGATGCATCAAAGCATGCTTGTAAGTTACACATTAATAACAATAGTTTTTCTTTCTAGTGCAGTAGATGTGCCTCTACCTGTGAGCAAAGTTCTTGTGATTTGTAATTCAGGGGTGGCTAACTAAGGCTTTCCACACATTTTTGAACTGCATCTCCCATAATCCTTTACTACTACTGATGCTGCCTTGTGCTGATGGGAACTGAAGACCAAATACCTCTTGGGAACCATAGTTGTCATCCCTTGCTGTAATGTGTGTCAGCTTTAGCTTCAGGTCAGGTCCAGCATTCCTCCTGCTTCTCTGAACAATGCTGATCAGGGAGCTGTAATCCTAAAAAGTTATTTTGCCAAGCAATGAACTTTTGTATTTGAACCTGAGGAAGAAAAATGATGGGGAAAAAAATGTATTACAAAGAGATGCACCCGCGTCAAAATGGCCTTACTCTCAATCATCAGGGGGAAAAAAGTGTAGGACTGAGAATAGATGTCCTTGACTGTTCTGCCAACTTTTAAGCAAACCGTCTGAATCAAGGATGAGAATCACAAAGCTCTCCCGAGGTTGTTGGACTGTCTGTTTCTGCATTCCTCACCACTGATAATACTGGATAGGGCTGCTGGGAGTTACAGTTCAGTAACTTCTGGAGGGACACATGACTTCTACCCTGACCAAAATGGATTCTTGGAACTTCTTCCCAAAACATGAGTACAGGATGACACACTGATGCTGGCATATCAGAAGAGAACAGCTATGTTGCTTGTCATAAGATAATTGTGACATGTTTTTCCCCTGCTTACTTAAAGATCATGGGAACTAACTGGATGTAAGGGAAATGCTTTTATGAGTGGGTGCTGTATTATTTACTTTTTAATTGTTGTGTTTTAAGTCCAAGAGAAATTACTGATACAAATGTGCTGTGTATGGTTAAATAGGACAGATGGGGAAATTTTTGTGCTGGGAAGAGGCTATTGTGTGATTTTTGGCAATTCATGCTGCTTTCGTTCTGGCACTGTTCCCCTAGAGTACAAGTCAACTAATTCTGTTAAAATCTATGTTTATCTAAGATATGATAATGATGAATTAATGAAATGACAGGTTACCTGAAGAGAGGGTACTTTTGTTTTATTGTATGAGCAGTCCAACTGATGAGAGTCAGGATTTCATCATAAGAAAGGATGAGGTATAAGAATTTACCACCAGCCCAGTTAATGAGATCCCCTGATAACCCACCCTCCTATTCCTTAAAGTGTTTTGGTGATTTGAACTGCTGTTGGGAACGTCTCTTTCATGCTGCCATAGTTGTCACACTCACCTCTTCGAAAGTTGTATGTCTAAGCCTCTCGGGGGCTTAGAGAGACTGAGAATAGTTGCCTTCAGGGGATCCATCATCATTCTTGCCCTGTGGGTCTTTTTCCTGGTTCATGGTTGTTGGTTATTTTCTGCTTCTGTCCTGAACAAGGCCACTTGGAACTGCTACTAATACAGCTAAATCTAGAAACAAACAAAGAGATGCTGAAGGAGACAACTGACTATGTAACTTCAATGACCTCTTGCAATCCCTCCTCATGAGCACTATGATAGAGCATGGGTGACATTCTTGCCCCAGATTTCAGGATGGAGCAGAGCAAAGCCCAGTTCCCCTCCTTCCCCTACACACCACACCACCTTGGTGTTTTCCTTATACAGTCATGCTGGAGACATGCTGTCTGGCTTTTTCCCTGCTTAGTGTTAATATCTGGTTTTCCAGATAGGTGTGGAGTGCTTCACACTGTACAGTTCTGCTGCAGAACTGAATTGGGCCAATATGGTCGGAACTCCAACTAGCACAAAATGGTCTGACTAGGCTATATTTGCTTTTTTCTCTCTCTCTTTTAGGATTTGACTGAATTATTTGTATAGCCCTGTTTCATAATATCATTTTTGTTTCCTTTTATTAATTATGGGTTAACAGCTGTATATCTGTTTAACTTTCAGTGCTGATAACGAGGAGGTGAGAAAGAGAAAAGGGAGGAAGAAAGATACTTAACACTGAGCATTGCCATTTGTAAAGCATAGCAAGTATCTCATTATTCTGTAATAGGAATAATCAGTTAAAGGAAGACAGTGATCAGTTTGTGTGTGTGGATTTGGTTGTATTTGGAAGTTAGTGACTAGAATCCAAAGAAAGACTTTAAACTTCTCGCACTGTAATAATGATAATGATACTTCTTTAGAAAAATTGTGAGCTGATGCTAGTACCATTATCCCCAAATGGTTCTAAAACTCCTCCCAATTTCTTAAAGTCACTTATAACATGCCATGGTAAGAAGTGGCAATGGGATGGTGGAAAACATGACTGCTGTTTCTGAAGCAGAACTCTAACACCACTGCAGGTGTGAAAAACTAGTTGCATGCGTCTTGGGACCCTGGCTGTGGCTAATAGAATCAGAGAACGTTACCTTAACTTTAAGACTAATGTAGCATTGATCTACTCAACACAGAGTTGTGTCCAGATAGGAATGTAAGAATACCTATTTCAAGGGCTGTGCTTATTATAGATGAGCTTAATGGAATGTGCATTCCTCTTGCTAGTGTACAGAAATTGCTGGGGTACTGTGTGGGAAACATTCCCATCTGTGGCCAGTTTTATATACTTACATTTACTAATGTAGGAGCTTCTCAGAAGTGGGTGGAGAAGAACGGGATATTACAATTTAGTGGGTTCATCTAGGAGGCAAAGTCACAGAGGCTGAAGAAGATACTTTTTGAATTAATACATCCCAGAATCCGTCAATCAGCATGCTCACTGGCCCACAAAAAGTTTGCAAGCTGTAAAGAGACACATATATGGTGGGCCCTTTTCCTTCTGACCCACAAAGTAAATGTATCTCAGCTGATGCAAGGCTGGTTTCCTTTCAGATATTGTACCTGGTCCCCACTGCATTTCCCTCTTCTCTGCTTCTTTTATCAAATGCACATTTCTTTTCAGAGTAGCCTAGTATGACTGCAGCTGTTAATCATAGCGGATGACTAGAAAGCAGAGGAATCCTTGTTCTTGTCATTGTAGCCTGCTGCAGTAGTGTAAATCAGAACCTGTTATACAATCTGCTTTCATATACTGGCAGACAGAAACTTTTCCAGTGTTCTGACTTGATGATCTAAAAGTAAATACAATGCACAAAAACATCTCTGGGACGGTGGGGAGTTAGTAGGGAGGTCAAGTTATTTTACCTAAAATGGACTGAAGACTTAGATAGGAATTTTACATTATGTACTTTCTTTTTTGATTTGGACTGAATAGGAACAACTTTCTCATAGTACATTAACTTGTATAGCTTCCAAGCTGAGGATCTTCAGTGTTTTAGTTTCACCTCTTAAAATATCTCTGGTATTAGTTTTCACATTCCTTTCCGACCCTCATTTTAAGAAGTTCAGATTTTTTTAAACTCGTATCTCAAATACTAGTTCCTTCAACATGTAAAATTTCAAGTTTCATCTCTAGGGCCATGTAGAAACTGTATACATATTTGAATGGAGAAAAACATATTAAATTAAGAAACATACCAATTTTTCTAACAGAGCTGGGAAATAATGAGTTATAAGTAGCATAATTAAGTGTAATAAAGGAGGAGAGTTGTAAGTATCAAATAACAAAGATTTCAAAAGTGTGGACATAAATGAGAATGACATTATGTTTGTTGCATAAATAACTCACATTTCCTAGTTACTTTTGGAGTTTTTTAAAAGAGCATTTGTAGGCATTTTAAGTGAAATTTCTCAAGTTTTATGCCACAATCTTAGCAAGGTTAAGGCTTTTTTTAAATAATGAAAAAGCAAGAAGTAACAGAATGAACTATTAGTTGTTCTAACAATGTTGCTAGATTACTCACTGGAGCTTTGATATGTGCTATATAACAAATACTTTTTTTTAGGAAAAAAAGTGACAAGCCAAAGTCTCGTTTCCAAAACACTATTCATCTATGTTACCACCACTGTGGATCAGCACACATATCCAGGCATGAATGCAGCCTTTCGGCATACTTTGCTATGAACCCGACTCTGTTGTTGTTGTTGTTGTTCAGGACAATTTTCATTGTAATAATTTAGTGAGAGTGCTAAATTCTGGTTGCTCCAACTGTATATATATCAGGTTCCATAAACAGCAAGTTGTGACATGGCAGAGTTTATAATCAACAGTACATAAGACTTCACATTTTTCACCTCTTACCAGACTAATTCAAGGATGGAGATCTTTTGGATTGGGTCTACGGAACTCATGAAGGTTTCTAAAACTCTTTTTGCCAATGCCATTTTGATAATGAAAATCCACCCAATCCCCTACATCTTTCTGTCATGCTAAAGAAGACTTAAATGTAGTTGTGAATGATGTAGCTACATGTACAAATACATACATATATAAAAAATGGTATGTATACAAACTATTAATGGGCAGCATACGTCTATTCCCATTTACTCTGAAATAAGTCCCACTGATTTCTAAAAAGGGGGATAAATATGCAGTGAAGAACCTGAGTTCTAGTTTTATTTGTTGCATTTTTATCTTGCTTCTTCCACCACAGAACTGAATGAAGTTGACTTGTACTCTTGCCAACGGTTTTGAAATAAAGAGGCAGGCATAGAAAAATGGGGTAATTAGGGCCACACTTTATGAAACTACTAGCGTATTTACCCGGCGTTGCCTGGGATTTTATTTTCTCATAGGTAACACTTTTTAGAAATACCTTAGTAATTACCTTACCTTACTTTAGGAATTAGATGTGGTTGAAATATACAGGTTTGAGATCCTGTGTCTCTAATTCTCCAAACTGTGTTGTCTAGTATCTGAGGTTTATGAGGGAATACACTGTCCTCCTCCTTCTTGCTGCTAGGCCTCATCTCCAGAGCAACCGGTCTGAGGCCAAGAGCTCTCTGGCTGAGAATTCTAAAGGCCTCTTCCTAAACTGCCAACCCCAGGATTCCATAAATCTTCACAGGCAGCCAATCATATGAGGTCTTCTTCCTGACACAGCCAATCATATGAGGTCTTTGCCTGCCTGACACAGACAAATTCACAGACGTTGACTTTTATATATAAGATTTACAATACTGTGCAGTAGGGGCTTCAGAAAACGTGTTGAAGATGAGAGTGGAGTCCAACTAGACCTTCTCTCTCACCCTTACCATGGGCGAAGTCAAAAAGGAAGAACCCTAGATGAGACAGCCTTATATGCAATATCCCTGCCCCCTTGTTATCATGCATGCAGTGTCATCAACTGTTGCCTGCCTCCTATGCAGGGAGGGAAATGTGGTCACACTCAGCAGGAGTTGTGGGTATCACCTTGAAGGACTAGCTCTGATTTGGATTAAAACCTATTTAACTCCACTCTGGTTGTTGCATAAAAAGCCATCTGACTATCTTCTATCATTTCTCTTCCAGTCTAAAGTCTTCCAGGTATAACTCTCTTTTCTCCTGTCAAGAGATAGCTGACCTGAATTCAGGGAAGGGAAGAAAAGGATAGAATACTAAATTAGCCCCCCCGAAAACCTTGGTAATATATTCAAAAGGAAACTTTATATGTAAAATAATATATACAGCATTCACAATATTATCAACAATGAAGTATGAATGTATGGAAATACCGACATCTAATTCTATGGGGTATGCAACATACACAGTAATAATAATATGTAAAATCCTGTTGCATGAAATTAATTCAAGCCAGGGCTTGCCAGGGCTTAAAGCAGATGTGGGAAACATATGGCCTGTTGATCAAATGTATCCTTTCCCCAGAAGTTTGTTTGCTTAATGTTAATGCATTTTATTAAAACGATCGGAAAAGGCTTAGTCCTAAAACCTGTTCATAAACTATGCATGACAGTCTCAGAAGTAGGTGCAAATGATGCCAGTAGCAGTTTTAGATTTGGGCATAAAGGGATTATTGGGTGTGTGCACCTGTGTACATGCTCTTTAATTTGTACACAAATTCCCCAAAGTCAGCCTTGCTGCATTTAGAGACCTTGTGTTCAACCTGCTGAATAGGGTCTTGGCCTTTTGATCTAGATTCCAACCTAGATGGCATCACTGAATAAGAGCCATCTTATAGTTTCTCTTGTGACAGTTCGACACAGAAATAAAATGCAGAGTTCTTCCTTGGTTCACACAAATGCAGCAAGGAAACAACTGTTGCTAACCATCACAGCATGGAATTCTTTTCTGCTTCAAGTTTATATTAAAATAGGAAGCTGCCTCTCACCGAAAACAGACAGTATTATTGCCCAAGAGCTGAAGGTGGTGTGACACAAACTTTGTTGCGTGTTCATCTCCTATTGCATCTTTTCACAGGATTTGCAGTTTTTCATAGTACTTCAAGAATATGAAAAACATGGTTGATAAGATATGGCAGGGCAGGGAATGAAAGAAATGTGCCTGGGCATTACTGAAATTATATCATACCTGCTGAAATTCTCTTTAAAATAGTTATCTCTAAGTTTTAAGTGTCCTGCTGTTCTAAGTGTGTGCATTTCCATTGATTATGTTTGTGAAGTTTTCTGTAGGACCTTGGACCAACTTGCTTACAAGGTACACAAAGTCAGTATGTGTCTGGGAGTTAGTTACACAACCTTCTTAGGAAATCCTAGATGCTGATGCTCTTTGGCCAGAGAGATACAATAAAAATTCTTTTGATATGAAATGTGTTGTTTAGCTTCTAATGACAGGATAATGTATACCATGATTGTAGTTTGAAAAGCAAAATAGCAAACACTTAAAGATAATGTTGAAGTTTGTTTCATGAAATGTTAATGAATATATTAGACCTGTTAAGAGAGCGTAGATTCCAGTTGGTATTGTATTAAGCACTTAATGCCAATATGGCTTATATTCAGGAAGGCCATTTGGACAGACAGAGCTATCCAAGAGCATTATGTACGTGACCAGCAGAGAGGGAAGCTTTTCACATTTTCGGTGAAGGGAAAATACGAAGGGACTCATTTATCAACACAAACAATTGTTCTGAAGAAGATGGTATCTTTATTTTGGCCCAAACTATTACATCAGACCTTCTTATTTATTGATATTTATATATCAGATTATGTCCTAAGCTAAGCACCCTCAGCCAAAGGGAGGATAAAGTGAGATGGAGGAGACCCATTCCTGCTGTCTTTATCACATCAAAGGAGTGGTGGGATATAGGTAAACCATTCATTCATTCAATAAATAAATAGCTAGCTAGCTAGCTAAAGTTTCTGTATAGAAGGTGGTGCCATTTTATCCTTGCAACAACCCTGTGAATCAAGTTAGGAAGAAAGATAGTAACTGACTCAGGTCAGTCAGCAATCTTGTTCAGCCAAAGCAGAGTGGTGATTTGAACCAAGCCCTTTCAATCTCAAGCCGTTTTCAGTTGTGACTGAAGCCTGCTTATTTAGCATGGAAGGAGATGTGAATATTAGCTCCATTGCCACTTTTGTCATCCTTTATGTGTGGAGAGTAACAAGTTTAAAGCAGAGAGCTCCTGCTCCCTATGGAGGTTCTCCATGTGAGTTGAAGTCTTGGAAAATGTGGGCTCCAACTGATTCAGTCTCCGTGGATATTGGAGAATTTTTGTTTCAGACTGATCACCCTCCACCCACACATGGAATTGGGGAAACTCCTTCCCTTGTGTGTTTATTATACACACATTTAAGGGACTACTGAATGAGGCTTAAGCCTCCATCCATTCCATTGGATCAGGAATGGGCAAAGTCGACTTGTGGGGAGGTTATGTGCAGTCATCCACCACAAGCTGTGTTTGCGTTATTCTTAGAATATTTACCTATGGTTGATCCTTTCTCCACATCAGGATTGGGCAGACATTAGACCTCCAGGATTGAATTAATTTTTCATTAGAATGTGTTCACCAACTGGAGCCATGTGAAATAGAATGGTGAAATAGGAAGGTGGATATAGAATTGCAAAATGAGATGCTTCTCAACACATGCTTGGCCCACCTGTTCTTGGTATCAGATTCATTTGTGCACAAAGCAACTCCTATTCACCTGCTTTTTTAAAACATCAGTCATTTGGAAGGAAAATAAAGCTTTCTGTTGTTACTCTTGCTAAACACTTGCCCTCCCAGACAAAAGAATGATGTGTACCAATGGATTTACTATCATAAGTTCACTAAACATCACAGTATACTACAGCATTCTAGGTGGGTATTTAAATGTGTTAAGAACTGAAGTGCTCTTGAGCAGGGACCAGAGAATTTTCTGGAAGTGGAGGCTGATAAGTGAAGTGCCAGCATTGGACTGCCATAGTGTAGTGGTTTGAGTATTCGACTGGGACTCCAGGAAAATAAGAGTTTGAATCTCTTCTCAGCCATGGAAATCCACTGAGTGGCCTTGGGCAAGTCTCACTCAATCTTAGGGGAAGGCAGTGGCACATTTCCTCTGAATAAACCTGGCCAGAAAGCCCCAAGATAAGTTCATGTTAGGGTCATCATAAGTTGGAAATGATATGAAGGCACACAACAACAACACAAACTGATATAATACATATGATCAATCTGAAAAGCCTGAGGCTTCTGATTTAAGTGTCATTTGAATTTACTGAATGCCTGGGGAACAGCATTCTTTCACATTGATCTCAAAAGTAACTATAGCTGTGCTAAAATTGAGTGTTGGAATAATGAACTCTGAGGCTATAGGAATGAAAGAAGGATCCAAAATGTCATGTTGGTCTATGGAGTCTAGATAAGTAATTGCACCATCTTTTCTCATGGGAAGGCATTTTTAAAAATCTTAAATATTTCAAGTGACACATAGCTTTCAGTTGTAGCTGAGAACTACTTCATTCTGTGTTTCAGGGTTGACCTGTCTGTACCAATAGGTAGAATGAGGTAACCAGTTAAGGCTGCTAATTTTGTCATGAAATGACACAAAAAAGTTAATTGCTTAATGTTGATTATTGTGTTTTTATTGGCATAGAGGGAGCTATGCACCTGTGGTATTTTCTGCTTCAGGGGACCAAATGACTTTTCTGACCTTTGCAATTCTACCTTAGGCAGCAAAATGTCTTGGACTACCTCAATTAAATGTCTTGGACTACTACAATTAAAGCACAGGGTGCATTGTATTAAAATACCAGCAACCAAATGAAGCAGGAAACAATCTGACTACCATAAAACCAATGGCAAAATAATAAATGAAATAATATGTATAAAACTGAGTAAATAACAATATATCAAGCAAAGAGAACAAATAAGTAAGTCCCTATTAAGTGAAGTCAAAGGTGCCTATAAGTATCCTGTCACATCCATCTCTTCTCCCCACTACTTGAAAAGGAAAAATCTGTGGAGATATGATAGATGATGCAGGATCATATACATAATGCTCTCAACAGAAAATGCAAAAAACATATATATATCTACCAGAGAATCAGGTGTAGAACATGATCAGGGTGGTTCTTCTACCTTCAGTCATTCTTAAATATAAAGACTCTTACAAGCCCTCATTGTCTTCAATGTGGCCTTTTCACAGATAGATGTGTATACAATAGATTAGATGCAATCTTTGTTATTCGTGGGAGGGTTCAAGAACATCTGTCTTAATATTTTTGTTTTTTTTTGTTTGCTTGATCATTTAGTACATCTCCAAGCAACAATTTCTAATAAAGCTCAACTCCATTGGAGTCTTGGTGGTCCAAACTGCCTGATTATTTCAGGACAGACTCAAGCTCCCCCAGCCCCCTTTATTCCAAGATCTGTGTTCCTCTTAATGTGTATAGATCAGAAGTGGAGCCAGTAAACACAATTTTCATTTCCCCCACCAACCTTTCATTATATGGAACTATGTGAAATGGGCTGAACCCAAGAGAGCAGTTGGTTTCTCAGTTTGTCTGTTCATCAAATCTTGAATCAGATGTAATTCATTTTCTCTTTTATACTTGCCCAGAAATATCCAAACACAACAGTGTTCTGAATACATGTATAAAGAGGTCTTCCTGGTCTTTGATCCATCCCTTGCACATATACATGTGGTAGCAGCTAAGGAGGTGGAGTTCTTGGGTGTGGTCTTATGGAGTCTTGTGGCTCCATAAAGACTAAAAGATTTTATATGGCATATGGATGCACAGACTACAGCCCCATGGCATCAGATGATGTGGGCTGCACCCATGAAATGTGTTAGACTTCCAGATGCCACAAGCCCTTTTTATCTGCTTTAACTAACTAAACACCTACCCCACTACTGGAAATTGTATCTATGTTTAATTGTTGTTTTCAGGAATTTTGTATGCCAACCTGGGATTTCTTAATGAAGGGCGCTGTATCAATATTTTAAATATAAATAAATAAATGGTTCCCCATATACTGAACTTTTGAGAAACATTGCTTCCCTAATCCCTATACAGCACAAGGAGGATTCATGTCCAGGAAATGTCCAGCAGTGCATACAAAACGTTAGTATGAGACCCAAATTCTCCATGCAGCCTAAGGAAGAAGGAGTCCACTATGGATTGAAAGGTGGAGTGATGAGGTGTATTCTTCCCAAGAGCTTAACTCAGTGCCTCTCTGTCCTTTCAGAAAATATAAAAATAAATAGATATTTTTACCTGAAGAGTGTTTTTCTTGGAGGGATTAAGGATGTCATTGATGTTGTGGTCATAGTGTATATTTGCAGTGTTTATAGAAAGGAATGTTGAGTTGTGGACAGGTGGTAGTGCCAATTTTTATTTTTATGAAGGCAATGTTTGTATTTCCCTGGTGATTTGCTGTTTGCAACAGTACAGGGAACTACGCCAGGGATGAATTTGGGTTTTGTGCCTTGAAATGTATTTATGATTTCACAACAGTATGTCTTCTCATCCAAGCTTTGGAGAATGAACAGGGTTTCTGCTCAATCTAGGGATTGAAATTAAGTTATTCTGTTGGGAGATGGCAATGTACAGTTGTATGGCAGGTATTTTGTTGGAAATGAACTGTGTACTATCCCCTCAAGTGCAACCCAGGTACCAGGCTCCCCATATTTTTCCTCACTTCTTCATGGAAAGCCATACCATATTCTCCAAATGTCCTGATTTGACAGAGAAGTCCTGATTTGATAGAGAAGTCCTGATTAATCGTCCCACTTTTTCATCTGCCTCTAGAATGTCTCTGTTTCCCTCTCCTCCTCTCACTTTCCCCATTTGTCCCAAGCTTACTTCAATTGTTGCAACCTGAGTTCAAAGTGCAAAAATTGTTTGCATTCAGATAACACAGCAGAGGAAGAGGAAAGGAGGGGGCAGAATCTTGCCCTTCCCAGTAGGCTCAGGCAAAAGCAAACTGCTCCAGCCTCTCCTACCTTGTGTATTCCCTTTCATTAATAATATTTTTTTCATCTTGACCACATCTGGTGAAATATTTAAGGGTATGCAGTCCTGCGTTATGAAATTCTTTCAGTACTGTTCTGTGCTTGAGGAGTGGAAAAAATGGATTAGATTACCTCTAAGTTTCCTCCCAACTAGCTAATTCTGTGCTTCTTAGACTGGATATTGCACAGGAGATCACTTTGATAGCTCTGACTAGGCCACACAAGTGTCTGCTTTCTTTTGGCAAGTAACCTGGTGATATGTTGCCGTGGAAATTTAGATGGCCAAAAAGGCATGTGTGGTGGGCATAAAGAACATAAATGACTCATTTTTTTAATCCATCCCTACCTCTACTCCCAAGCAGGAAATTTGTATGATGGATAGAAGACCAGAAGACTGTCATTTGAACCAGAGATTCTGAAAAGCTAAGAGAATCTCATGCTGCTGTTTCACTGGTGGTCTGATGTAGAAGCAGTGGATTTGGTGCATTGATGGACTGTTGCCGCATACTTAAACTTTCGTGTTTGCAAATGTACACTCATATTGCAGAATCCCCTATATCTCCCATGATCTGTTCTGGTATACATTTTGCTGTTTGTGAAAAGTGGGGTGAACCCAACAGTGCTGTTATCTGTTGTTGTGTTATTGTTATGTGCATTCAAGTTGAACTCCAACCCTATCATATATTTGTTCAGAGGGGATTTGCTTTTGCCTCCTTCTGAGGCCGAGAGAATGTGACTTGCCCAAGGTCACCCAGTGGATTTCTACCGCCAAGTAGAGATTCAGACCTTCATCTCATGGAGTCCTGCTCCAACACTCAAACCACTATACCAGACTGACTCTTATAGTGCTAATATCTATGTAGGGTCTAAATCAGTGTTCAAGTTCTAGCACAGGAAACAGTCTTGCTGAATTTACACAGGTAGATTATCTGCTGGAGAGTTTGGAAACCATTGGTTTGTTCACTGGTCATTTAGCTACCTTTACTTTTTTGCTTTATTGTAGCCTACAGGCTGCTATGTAAGAACATGTTATTTTGCCCTCACCCAAAATGGGGATGAATTTACTGCAGAAAAAGCAACTGTGCTACAAAGGGAGTCAACTGTTTTCCACCTTTAAGAAATAAACAGAATACATGGGGGGGGAGAGACACCCACAGTTGAGAAGGGAAGAAGGAAGAGAAGGAAAGAAAAGAATAGGATACAAGGCATAGAATTAGCCATGGTGACATCTGAGAAATATTACATTTCAAAATGGTGCTGCTATGATTCAGTTTCCCTACAATACACAATCAAGGCTGTGCAACAGAGACAGAAGCCTCTTCCCTATATAAACAAGCTGGATCCCAATGATCCCAAGTGCAATTGAGAAGTGAGGATTTGAACAGAATTGTACAAAGAGAAGGTGAAAATTTTCAGATGAATGAGCCCTTGATGAAGGTGCTCATGTAGTTCTATGTGGGACAGCAAATTGACTGCAATATCAGGCAAAGTGCAGATATGTAGAATATATGGTGCGTCTCAAACATTGAAAGCCATTTTGCTACCTATGCTGTAAATCTATCAACTGATAAGAGGCTCTGTTTACTATCTGTAACAAGACTGATGGCAGCTGCCAGGCTCAGGTTCAACTTACTCTCCCCTTAAATATATTTTTTTCTGATGCAGCACACTCTTTGCAGTGCTAGCAGGTGGATCATAATGGCTCCAAACTAGTATCACATAGGCCAACGTGAAGTCAGAAGCAGCTGCCTACTAAAGCTTGAAGCGCTGCCAATGCAGGCAATTAAGAATCATTGACAGAGGAGATGCCTGACCAGAGGACATTCTGCCATTTCAAATCTAGGTTGTGCAAAATGGGAGCAATAATGTTCTGTCTCCTAGAAGGATGTTCTGAATGGAAACTCAGTAAACTTTGCAAAACTGTTAGTAGATTATTAATAGTGGCAGCCAAATGACAAGAAATGGTAGCAAACTGAAAATGATACTGTTCATTTGTGCCGTCAGCAGCATGGCATATTGAAGGCAGTGAGGATGGGGATAGAGACATTTCTGAAGGAACAGACTTCCCAGTGCTGTTTGGCTATCCAATTCTAAGTAACTGTAGATGTATGGTTTATTTCACTTTGCCTGACATGCTTATTGAGTGTGCCAAGCCTGCAAGGACTATAGCTCGGCACAAAACCCAGCAGAAGCCACAGCGGTTTTCACAAACTTGTTTGCAGATCCTAAATCACAGTTCCACTCCTTTGGACAAAGTATCCCTGTAGTTTCTATAAGGTTTGGAACTGCTGGTAGATGAAGGCTAGTTGATTTTGCAGCACCAGCAGTTCAAGCTTTACTCTTACTCTCCATTCATTCGTTATTTTGAATTTACAAGTAAATCTACCAGTCAGACATGTGTGTTTCAGGTTTTCAGTGTGTTTCAGGTTTTCAGTGGGTTTCTGCTTTGGATTACAAAAGTAGCTAGATGCTGCTGTAATGCCCTTGTATTTTCCTCATTTCATAACATAAATGCAACTTTTGTGTAGGTGCAATTTAAATTTCATTACTGGTATGTTTTGGTATTCCCCTGTTCTTTATTCATCCATCATGACTGAGCCTCCAGCGCAATTATCCATTTGACATCTTTTCTGTCTTCGTTACTGTTACATAACTTAAACCTCCAGAAGAGAACAGAGCAAAATAAAGTTAATAATTGTTGTTGCTGTGTGCCTTCATGTTATTTCTGACTTACGGTGACCCTAAAGCAAACCTATCATGGGACTTTCTGGGGCTGTGATGTGCCCAAGTGAGTTTTTATGGCTGAATGGGGACTCAAACCCTGGTCTCCACAGTTGTAGTCAAATGGTCAAACCATTGCAACACACTGACTCTCAGGCTAATAAATATGTACATATATATCAGTTTCACAGTAAGTCAGTAAAGGATAAAATAGACTCCATCAGGAAAAAGATTTCAGGGGAGAAATGAAAATGGTGATCTAACAAAATTAAATATTATACATTTTAACATTTTACCTAAATGTGGAATTAAAAAAACATAAGGTAGCTTATGCTTATCAGTAAGGGAAAAACATATGCAGGCCACACCTTTATTAGAATGGAAAATATTAGGGATGAGCCAACCAAATCCTTGAATCCTGGGCAAGGATTCGAGACTTGGGAATTCGAATCCTGTTGCCAAAACAGTGAATCTAATCTTTTGAATCCACCAACCTTGTTGCTTTTCAAAATTGGCACCTCCGGAGCTCACCAAAAGCCTGATTGGCCAGCGGGCCCCTGGGCACACGAAAATCGTGGTATAAAGCCATGTCCATGAGCCTCAGAGGCTGTCTATGGTCACTTGTACTGTGTCACCGCTCGGGCTGCCTGTGCTTGCCCGCTTGGGCTGCCTGCCTGCACTTGCCTGCCTGTTCCTGCTCATGCTGTTTGCCTATGCCTGCTCATGCTGCCTCCCTCTGCAAGGTAATTATTCTCTTCTTCGCTATTCTTTTGACTTGAGACTGGAGGGAAGGGATTGGGACTGGATTAGAGGCTGGTGTTTTTTTTTTTAAAGTGCCTTCCTTGTTGCAGGACTTGAGACTTGACTGGAAGGTACAGTCTTCTTGAGATTTCAAGGACAGCTGAAAGATTCCTTTGCATAGCTCCCTTGCAAAGCTCTTTCATACATAATTCTGAGGTATGTAATTTTACAAGGTGTCACAGCCTTCTCTGCCAAAGTGTGCTGCTGCATCATCAAACTACAAACCTCAGGATGTCATAAGGAGTTATGCAAAGAAAATCCAGTTTTGACCTGGATTATCTCTGTACTGTAGTATGTGGCCTTGTTTACACAGGCAGGAAAATGTGGGATTAATCCACATTTTCCTGCCTGTGTAGCAAGGGCCTTCATGTCCGTTTCAATCTGGGAAGATCCTGAGGCAAAACTATGACAATTGTCCTGGTCAGTTTTCTTCAGAAGGAGATTTGCCTTTGCCTAGGCTTTTGCTAAGACTGACAGAGTGTGTCTTGCCCAAGGTTATTCTTGGATTCGAATTTGGAAAATTCTGGATGCATCCCATCTGTAGAAAATATCATAAAAGTGTGCAATATTGTAAGTTCTCCAGAATTAGTCTTGAGGTAATCGTGAATGAATCAATAAAACTCAAATAATTGACCAGATGTTGTTGCTGTGACATCTGTTGTTAAAATGTGTGTACACATGCACACAAATGATATATACTGATTTATTGTGATACCATGTTGAGTTCAGTTCTGGTTCTTATATGTATCCCATGAGTTATATCCTGCTAGCTGGGATTACATGCTTGTGAGCAATCTTGTTTTGTTTCCATACTTAACCTGGCCCTTTGTGTATTACTGTAAGTTAACACTGAACACACAACAATCTTGATAGGATATAGGAACTATTGTGAGACCAGGGCCACTTCCACACTGCACTATTATAGTGCTATTATTTCACTTTCAATGCCCTATAGAATCCTGGGGTTTTCAGTTTAGGGAGGGACATTTAGAATTCTCAGCCAGAGAGCTCTTTGGCCTCAGTAAACTACAAACCCCAGGATTCCACAGGATGTTGAAAGTGGAATAATAGCATTATAACAGTATAGCGCAGAAATGGCCCAGGTTGAACCCTGATAAAGGTGTTCCTGTGTGACTTCAAGTTGTTTCCTACTTATAGTGCAAACCTATCATGAGGAGTTCTTGGTAAGATTTGTTCAGAGGGATTTGCCATTGCCATCCTCCAAGACACAGACAGTGGGACTTGCCCAAGGTCACCCAGTGGGTTTCCATGGCCAAACAGGGGTTTGAACCCCAGTATCCCAGAGTCATAAGCCATTTCTACACTAGACTTTTATAGCGCTATTATTCCACTTTCAACATCCTATGGAATCCTGGGGTTTGCAGTTTTGGGAGGGACTGGCCCTCCCGAAACTGCAAACCCCAGGTCCATAGGATGTTGAAAGTGGAATAATAGCGCTATAAACGTCTAGTGCAGAAATGGCCATAGTCCAACACCACACTTGTTCTCAGGCTAGCTAATCATGGAATGGTAAAAGTGGGTCACCGTACCAACTTATATCAAAAGCCTGGTGGTAATCCAGCCTTCTTCACTGCAGTCCCATTATTCAGAGACAGTGGAGTACATGTAGTGGAGCAGGGGTTCATGGGTTTATTACACGCTCTGCTTCCCCAGTGTTTTTGTCCTGACCTGTTTATGAACCAAGAACAGCCACACTTGATGCAGTTGCCTGCAAGTCCACAAAGCTGCCCTTGTTCACGTTATTCAGAGAATGTCTGTTAGTGAACTTACAGTGGCCATTTTGGAGCAAAGACACTTACAAGAAACTGCCGAATTATAGTTTATTACCTGAATTCTGTCATCTCTATCCTGAAGTGAGATGACAGATTTTTATCCTGCTACATGTCTTAATTACTTAACAAAACCAGGATGTTTTAAGTCACCATCAGCAATGTTTTTTGAAATGGTCACTTTAATACTCCAGACCCCAGGGGACCATATCATCCCATTTCAGCCTCCTCCAGAGCCGTGGAGGGCTGCAACACACTATAATGGCCACTATTTTCAATGATGTTGAGTGATGGAGAGTGATTCCCATCACCTTTCAGACCTTGAAGGAAATCTTTGCCACTTAGGCACGAATCCCTACAGCATTTTAAGATGTTTTCATGTGTCCAAGAGTTTTTATTTTTCCTGCTGTGCTGTTATATTTGGTTCAAAAAGGTTGAGAGATACTGGGATCTGCAAGGGCTAGTAGCCACCTGTATATGAACTACAGGCTTCATGACACCCAGCCCTGCTTTAAAATAAGATGCCTGGGGAGCATACACATTGTTCTGAAGTCAAACTCCACTCTCAGATGATTGAATTGACTTTGAAAGCAAGTTTGTGCTCCTTACATACCTTCTTTTAAAGCAAAATTGCAGCTCTTTCCCACATGTGCACATTGGGATGAGGTTGTTCTCACTGGGTTCAGGAGTGGCCCACTATTGGTCTAAAGATTTTTGGGTGCTCCAAAGATTATTGAATGATTCCTGAGAATGATAAGGCTCAGCATTCACTTCTAAATAAATAAAACACTCCATTCTAGGCAAAGCTATTTGCTCCAGATTGTACTGAGATAGTTTTATCACTCATTTGTATAACTGCCTGGACTGAGTCCAGTTCCCATCACTCATTACAGGAAACATATGCTACTTAGCCTATAGCCTCATGGGTATGGTCTGTCTCCAGAATGACTGGACAGTTCAACAATTATGTGACTCCACAATTGGGACTATTAGGAGACAAGACTCCTGCAAGTTCAGATAGTCTTTAAAGCAGAATCATTTTGCACAGAACTGCTATAATTTTTACAGCTTTGGGGAAATTGATGGACATCTTCTATAACAATTAATTTATATTAATTTGATTTAATTTATATTCATAATGTCATTCAGGGTATAGCCACAAACGTCTAAGTAGTGGGATCTGTGTACTTCTCTCAATATCACTGAACTATAGCTCTCAGTATTCCCCACCATCAGCTAAGCTGACCAGGACTACTGTGCTATGTAACCTAACATCATCTGGAGAGCTGCAAGAATCTGATCTCTGAACCAGAGCTTTTCGGATATCAGCCACCAGCAGTTCTGAGGAGGGGGAGTGGTTTCCACTGCTTCAGTCAATGGCAGGGTGCACCATTCCAGCCTGATGGGACATACAACCCAACATTGTATTTTATTGGTTGTTTTTAATCTTCTCTATCCTGCCATTCACATTTAAATGCTAAACGAGGGCTATTTCCATGAACCTGATACTGATGAGGATATATCAGAGGAATATGTCTTCTTGATAATTTTCTTTCAAGCAGAAAAAAGCTGGGTAAATAATTTCAATACTTAAGGTATTGATAATATGGGGCTTTGGCGGCCTATTCTGGGTCTGCAGGGTTCCAGTTCTCCTTTACTATACTGTAATCATTTTTCCCCTGTATGAAGATGGGCTAGATGTGAAGATTGTCAGCTTCCCCATATCCAGCTCTGATCGTGTTACAGAAGAGACAGTGGAAACCTTCCCTCAGAGTAAGAGATGAAATGTGGAGAAAGATTCCCTTAGGGTCCCTTGGTTATATCTAAGCTTCCCGTATAGTACTATGTTTCTGCTTTAACTGCTGTGCCAACATTTTATGGAATCCTGCAGTCTGTTCTTTGTTGACACACTACAGGTCTTTGATTGAGAATTCTAAGTATCTCGTTCTTAGGCCATTTCCACACTACACTGTTATAGTGCTATTATTCCACTTTCAGCATCCTGTGGAATTCTGAGGTTTGTAGTTTACTGAAGCCAAAGAGCTTTCTGGCTGAGAATTATAAAGGCCCATCCCTAAACTGCAAACCTCAGGATTCCATAGGATGTTGAAAATGGAGTAAGAGCACTATAACAATGTAATGTGGAAATGGCCTTAAACTACAAAATCCAGGACTGCTTAGAGGTTGCCATGCCAGTTAAAATGGAACATAGGACTATGGTTATGTATGATGAAATGGCCTTAACTGAATTTTCACCTATCATGTAGTTGTACGAAACAGAGTAGCCCTCAAACAAAAAAAAACATTAGTGACTCTAGAATCATGATATCTGAGTATGTTATATATATTTCTTCCACTGAGTGTGTCAGATATTTCATCTTATCACCCCTGACTCACAACAGCCAGTGTCTTCTAGAGAAGACAGGCAAGAATTGAAGTTAAATTTGACCACAGTATCTCCTCATTCATAATTTAGTTCTGCTAGCAAGTGGTTGGGCTCTGTAACTCCCATGTCATGGGGCAGAACCTGCCTGGGGCAAGTCCTGTGGAGGAACCTTACCCATTCCCCCAACCAATGGTCAGGATTTGTTTTCCTCCAAACTACAAGGCCTCAGACCTTTCTAACAAATCCTCCTGACAATCCCTTCGTTACTTCATTAATTTTTGAAAGTTTCATTTTTCTTGTTACTTTATGCTTCTCTTTAAGAGATCTAGTATTAGCTGTAATTACTGCTGATTTCCTCTACCATTTAATGTAATAAACTACAGAGCTTAGGCATGTAAATGCTTCCCAGACAGTTTAAAGCATGCTTTAGTATGAACTTTTATAGAACTATTCAAGGTACTGAATATTTTTTGAAGATTAAGCGCAATACCTTGGACAACTCTTCTAAATTTCAGACTAAGACCTGGACTAGATTCACTGACAACAGTTGGAAGCCAACAGCCACCATTGCTAGCAACTGTTGAACAGTGAAATTCTTTTAAAAAACAAACTATGGTGACATGGCATTCTGAAACTGGAAACTTCCCATAAACCATAGAAAAGCCCGTTGTGTCTATTTGGCAAGGCCAAATAGAATGGGTATAGATACAAAGAACTATTTCAATATCATTTGAACTGTAGAAGTCTCCATGGAAGTAAAAGCTATTCAAGTTGCAATGTCCCAAATCAGAGTGGAAATGTCATTTTTAAAATCTGTGCATTTAATTACCAGCTTCCAGAAACCCAAAACCAAAATCCATTTGTCAACAGGATTTCTTGTTTGTCATCACAACTTTACTTAGCTAGAGTATTGCAAAAGTACTAGCATCTCCTGAATTTCACTTTAGAATACACAGCAAAGATTAATTTGTTGCCAACTTTGCTGTTTCTCTCACTCATAGCCGATCTGCACGGATGATTTTTAAAAACCAACAAGGAAAAAAAAAACCTCCCCAGTCTCTACGGCCAACTTTAATTGGAACAAGAGCATGTCTGTCCCAAGCAGCCCTGAAGCAATACTCAGTTATTTTTTAAGAATGGCTCCTATTTATTCACTATGAGCTGCAGGTCAAATGGATGAAATCTAATCTGAGCTTGTAGCCAGGATGTGGTAGGAAGGAGAAAAAGTTATTAAAATTTTACTGAAACAATGCATAGTGCAGATCACCCTTCCTCCCTCAAAAAATGTGGTCTGTAAGAATTCTAAGAGAGCAGTTCAATGACCAACCAGGCCAGCTTTGCTCAAATACATTGTTCATGCTGACTGGGGAAATGTAAACTGGGGTCTGAGTTGGACTGTCCAACACATCTGGTGGGCTTCTGTTTGGGGAATGCTGAATGTTTAAGTCCTCACAGAAGAGTATTCTGTGGTAATGTTCCTTACCCAGATGTGCCATTTCTATTCGTTCAATGCATTCTCACAACACTAGGAAGCTGGCAAAGTTGCTTTCTTTTCTATAGCAGAGACTACAATGGCACACTCAAGTTTCACAAATAGATTTTAATCCAAACCCAGCAAAAGAAATATTAGTAAAGCCAGACTTTGGGAGCAACTAGCTACCAATAATCAGTTCCTTGTAATGAATTCCATTCTTGCAATAACTTAGGTGAAATTAAGGGCCTTTTCACACCATACTACATTGTTATAGTGCTATTATTTTACTTTCAACATCCTGTGGAATTCTGGGGTTTGTAGTTTACTGAGGCCAAAGAGCTCTCTGGCTGAGAATGCTAAATGCTCCTCCCTAAGATGCAAGTGCCAGGATTCCATAGGATGTTGAAAGTGGAGTAAGAGCACTATAACGGTGTAGCACAGAAAGGCCTCTACACTGGGATTTTAACACAATAAGGGATACATTCACTTCTTTTTCAATGTAACTTTGACACAATTTAATCACTTTTATAGTTACTTAGATGTGTACTGTATCACAGGCCAACAGCTGTTGCATTCTTGTGATCTTTTTAAGAACTAAAGGTAGGTAGTACCTAATAATAAGAGTTGTTTTTTGTTTTTTTTAATGTAATTGTAATTAACAACTTGGGAAGCGGTCCTTGGAACTCTAGCTTTCTCAAATTAATCTTCCAGGGTCTGAATAATGTAGGTCAGCTTGCATGCTAATATATTTCAAACTAACAGGTTCTTCCTGAATGACTATCATTCAGCAGAGCTTTAGAAAACTAAAAGGGAACTGCTCTATCATGTTCTTTGTAAAGTGGAAATCATCTTGAAGCAGAGGGCTTATTAAGTATCTGTCTAATGACTGTGAATACTTTTCAACAAAGAATTTGTTTGTTTGAACTGCACTGACATTCACCTTAAACTAACCTGGCAAAATCACTTTTGTATTTCTTCATTTGCACCATCTGTATTTTCCTTCCTTGTTGGCACAGCCTCTGTTATCTGTAGGTATTGATCCTGTTAGTGGTTTGGATGGAAAAGGTCAGGCAAAGAGCCATTGAAACATGAGCTGAAGTCATATGTGGTGTGAAAGAGTAGTGTCAGGTCAGAAGTTCATCAGATTCATATCAGACACTTTCCAAAACCACTGTGCAGACACCCTGTAAGAACCTGGGGCATGTGAACAATCTATTGCCTGCGCACACTTGATAAAAACTAAGAACATTTAAAATTACACATAAAGACAACATTGGTAAGGCACTTCAAAATATTCTCATACATTTGTACAGTTCAATTTTTAAATTTAAAAGGACAATAAATCTGCTAGTTCTTAACGTGCCACAAAACTGTTTTTGATCCTTTGCAACAGAATAATACAGCTACCACTGGGAATTCTGAGCAAACATCTTTCAAAACATTGCACATGCAACAATAACAACCAAGAATTTTGCTGTGATAGTGACAACTTCTTATACTTCTAGCAGCACCTGCCACTGCTCATGCAATCCTGTGTTTAGATCAAGGGCTCCCCATAGATGGATACTGAAGCGGTCATGGAACATGCTCCACTAGATTCTGACAGCCCAGCACTCCTACTTCCAGTTTACCTAAAAGAACTGTGGGCCCAGTCAGGATTGTGAGTGGCTGCTCCATTGCCTAGTTAAACACCCAGAAAGAAAGTTTCGCTAGCTCCAGCTTGATGAGTGCCTGCTCCAACAGAGCAATCCTCTGTTCAGTTCCTTAAAGGAAACTCTGTGCCTCAATATTCTCCATTCCTGTCCTCCTCTGCTGCCAAGGATCTTCCATGCATGTTGGGCTCTTTTGACCCCCTCAACCTCAGCATGTATGCATTGCCCCAGCACATCAAAACACCAGAAAAATGACTGGGCTTCCATTTACCATGGGATCCACGACATAATCTGTCATCTCCACACACACCTTGCTCACTGACATATTGTCATACCCCATTCCCAGGACTCAGGTGCAAACACAGACAGGATCCTCCCAAACAGCCACAACACACATGAACGGGACAATACTTCCTGCAGCCCAGCATAGGTGAGAAAGTAAAAGCCCACAAGATTCAGAGCATTTAATATAGAGAAAATGTATTAATTAAGCAAACAGCTGGAGGAGGCTGCTGCCCAATAAATACAAGAGATGGGGTGGACAGACGTCCATTGCAGACAACTAGTATTTCTGGTGGAGGCAACGTGTTCTTCTTTTGATCCTTGGCTTGTGTTCCTGGAAAAATTTGACCCTTGCTTTGGGTGCTGACTGCATGGCTGGATACTCCCTGAAACTGACACTTTAAATATATTACTGACTTGGACTGCTGAAACAAAAACAGTAACTAACTGATACACTTTTGTAAACCTTGTCTGTGGCTGCTATGATAGACTTTATTGGAGGATTGTGATCCATAGCTGGCTTTCTGGACAAGACACGTATCTTTCTGGACAAGACACATATATATTTGTATATACGTCAGCTCAAACTTCATCTTGTTCTGAAGCATTTGCTGAGCTGTTGCCAGCAGCTTCCACTGCTTGGTCACATTGGAATACACCTGGATAAGCTTTTTCACCTTCATCTCAACATGAAGCTGCTTCTTCAGGGCCTCTGTACATCTCAATATTGAGTTTGGGTTCCTTTTTCAAAGAAGGGGCCGGCCCCTCCCAAAACTGCAAATCCCAGGATTCCATAGGATGTTGAAAGTAGAATAATAGCGCTATAAAAGTCTAGTGTAGAAATGGCTTATGACTCTGGGATACTGGGGTTCAAACCCCTGTTTGGCCATGGAAACCCACTGGGTGACCTTGGGCAAGTCCCACTGTCTGTGTCTTGGAGGATGGCAATGGCAAATCCCTCTGAACAAATCTTACCAAGAACTCCTCATGATAGGTTTGCCTTAGGGTCACTATAAGTAGGAAACAACTTGAAGTCACACAGGAACACCTTTATCAGGGTTCAACCTGGGCCATTTCTGCGCTATACTGTTATAATGCTATTATTCCACTTTCAACATCCTGTGGAATCCTGGGGTTTGTAGTTTACCGAGGCCAAAGAGCTCTCTGTCTGAGAATTCTAAATGCCCCTCCCTAAACTGAAAACCCCAGGATTCTATAGGACATTGAAAGTGAAATAATAGCACTATAATAGTGCAGTGTGGAAGTGGCCCTGGTCTCACAATAGTTCCTATATCCTATCAAGATTGTTATGTGTTCAGTGTTAACTTACAGTGTAAGGACCAGGTTAAGTATGGAAACAAAACAAGATTGCTCACAAGCATGTAATCCCAGCTAGCAGGATGTAACTCGTGGGATACATATAAGAACCAGAATTGAACTCAACATGATATCACAATAACTCAGTATATATCATGTGTGTGCACGTGTGCACATGCACACACATGCATATGGGAGAGAAAGAGATAATTTGAATAACAAGGCAGTATTATGTACCATTTATAAACATGTAGGTATACACAAGAGGCAACAATAAGGTAACAGTAAGACTTGTTTTGTTTATAAACTGGTTTGCTATTAAAATAGATATCTATGAATATTTCAAATTACATATCTATATAGATAGAGAGGGATAGACAATATATGCTGATTAATTCCCCTGTTTGCATATGTTGAGTCTGGTTTTGAGTCTTATTTCTAGTGGGTTGGATTCTGCTGTTTGGGGTTCCATGTTTCTGAGCTCCGCAGTATTAACTTTACCTCTTCACTCCATGTATGTATGTATGTATGTATGTGTGTACCTTCAAGCAGCTTGGGTACTGGAAGGCACGCACGCGCACACACACAGAGTGAAGAGATGAAGTAAGTGTATCAGTGGCTTCCCATGAGCTGCTCAGTCACAGTGGGATGATTCAATTGATGCAATAATGCCCTCTGGTGGATTAATATAAAATAGAATTTTGAGAAACTATTTTTTAAAAATGTGTTGTTGTGATAGGCAAACATCGGTTCCGAGACACACCATGGGATTTACAAGGAATGACATGGAGGTTGTCACTGTTTATGGTAAGGTCACATTTGGTTATTGTCTTCTTCAAAAGGGATGATTTTGTACTTTTAAAGTCTCCTTCTTCCACCATAGAAATTTTTCCCCCAAATGGACAAACCCCAATGTATGATTGCTACCCAGGAATGATGAGAGCCCAATACACATGGAAACAATCCAATTGGGAAAAGCTGTCACACAGCATGGGATCGTATCTTACAACCTCTTCAATTCAGCTTATCACTCATCTGCATCCCTCTTTTGTTTCCATTCCTACTAACATGAACACTTCAGCCACTCTTCACTTTTTTGTCAAAAGTTAATAAGGAATTATGTGTTTCCGTTAGAGTACACTGATCCACCACAAGTGCATCAGTAGGTGTGTAGCTACAACAATCAGTCAGTGAATCAAGAGTAGAGAATTCTTAATCAGAAATGTTCCAAGAGCCTCTGAGCATATGCAGAACACTTTTCTACACATCTGAATCACTGCATCCTTTCTGTCTTCCCACTCTGAATTGAGAATTGTGCTCTGTGAAGATCAATAGTAGAGAATATTGTGCATGGAGGAGCCAGAAGTCTCAAATTCAGTCTGTGGCAATTTCAGTTGAAATGATCAAGTATCTAACAATCTCATTATTCTCTGCACGCATCTTACATTAACTATATTAAAAGAGGACAGGTAGAGGGACAAGGAGAGAAGAAGGAAGTGAAAAACAGAATGGATCAAGTGAGAAGGCAGATGGAGGGAAAAACCAAGGAGAAGGAAATGGAAGAGGAGCGAAGAAAACTTTTCACTTAATTATCAAAGTGCATATGCTATGCTAGCAACAATAACATTGCTGATCAATAATACAGAACAGAAATTGGATTAAAAAATATCGGTAGAGGAAGAGAACTTATGGAAGAGTGTTGCAGTGCACCCCACAATGCAGAAAGATTCTAAACACTTTCTTTTCATACAGGCTTATGCTGAGAAGGATAGGGGAGAGGCACTATCTTTCAGGCCTAGAAGGCCTGATATTCAGAATGACTGCTTGAGGTCTTGGTCTACAAGCAAATATCTCCCCCCAAATTCCATTCTTTGATCTTCCTTCCTTCCTTCCTTCCTTCCTTCCTTCCTTCCTTCCTTCCTTCCTTCCTTCCTTCCTTCCTCTTCTCTACCTAATGTCTTCTGTCTGACAACAGAGACACATGACACATTTTATCTTGAGCCAGCTGGCCTTCTTGGGCAATCTAGTGAGTTAGGACTCTACTGAATTAATATACAAATGAGTTAATTAAGTAGTTATTTCAAGCTCTCCTGCTTATTGTGTTTTTTCATTAAATGCTGGACATAAAATAGCTCAACTTTCTGAAGTGAAATAAAGGCTGTCTTCCTAGTGGTGGCCTCTTGTTTGTAGGACCTTCCTTCCCACATAATCATTAACTGAGTACCTATGCTGCCATCTCTTTTTCCACACCAGGCAATTAGAACGGGGCAGTGCGTCCTCTCATGGAGGTCGTCTGCACCTTGGAGCGGACTACTTACTGGAGATCCGCACCTCAGTCCACTCCAAAACGACCCCAAGTGGTCCTTCAGTGTGTTTTCTAGAGACCACAAAAAACAAGTCTTTATTTTCCTGGAACGCACCATTGTGTTCCTGCTCCCTTGTGCAGATTTGCAGGCTCACACCAATGCAAGCCTGAGATCTGTGGAGGGCAGGCTTTAGGTGTGGCGAGCTTCAGCGGTTAGTCAGGACTCATGACCAACTGGGAGCTGCCATTTTGGAAGCTGGAAGCCGCCATTTTGGAAGCCGGAAGCTGCCATTTTGGAAGCCGGAGCAGTGCAGATCTACAGACCTTGCACTGCTCCGATTCGCCCTGGACCAAAGAGGAGCCCTGTGGAAGGGCTTCAGGGACAGTTCGTGTTGCTTCGGACCCCAGAAGAAGCGGTAGGTAAAGGCACGGAGCGATTCCCTCGCCTCGTGCGGAAAGGGCCTTTAAGGACCAAGTAAAAAACACTTGGACTTTATTGTGATTGACTGATCATGCTGCTTTTTAAATCTGCTACTGGCTCTGATTTACTATATTTAATATTGATTGCCTTGATATACTATCTTTTAAATATGTTATAAGCTTCCTTGTAGAGTATTATCAAAGGCTAGATATAAATATTTCAAATAAAGGAACAAATAAATAATCAGCTTTTGTCTTGAAAGCTTTAAAAGAAAAAAATTCTACCATACATCTGCAAAATGTATGGCTTGCCAAGCTAAATTTAGTTTACTAGAGAGAGATTGCAGCCTGCTGGACAATTCCACAAAGCTCTTGTTTTTTGGGCTGGTAGACTGTGTTCCTTGATGGGCCACTCTGCATGGCTAATATGCTCCACTAAGTGTGTAATATAACTTTGTTAAGTAAGCACCAAAGTGATCTGGTGATTTGTCAGCCAGCATGAGGAGTTCCCTGTCCGGAGAAAAGTCTCTCTTCCAGGAGTGTAGCTATATGGAGGGGACAAAATGAGGGCAATTTCTCCCCAATAATAATTCTGCCCCTGAAAGGAAAATTTCTTTCAGCCACCAACTTTTTAGCAATGCCATAACTTAAAACTACATTTAGTTGAGCATTTAGAAATACAGTTTTGGCATCCAAAGACAAAGAACAGGAAGAGGTGCCAAGAGAATATGAATGCAGCAAATAAAAGAGCTCTTAACGTGAATGATTTTGGTTTCGGGGGAGGGGTGGAAATGTTATTGTAGGGCGATATTCTCATTTTGTCTCCTCTGCATAGCTACATACCTGTTTTTTATATAATAGAATCAGAATGGGTAGAAGGAGAAAAAGAAAAACTTCATGCACAGCTAGTATTGGGTAGTTTAGTGCTGGGAATTAGATTAAGAGAAATGTGATGAATTCCATCTAAGCCTGTTCAATTGTGCATATATCTAATTATGTTGCCCTCTAAAAATTAGGGTTTTGAACCCCTAGGCTGAGGCTGGATGCAGACTGCTTGAGTTCCTCATCTGGCCCATAAGCTTCATCTGCTCATATCTCTGATTACCAGTTGGAGATAAGACATAAGATGTTATCTAAAGCTAGGAAGCTGTTGCAGGGACCTTTGTCAGGTACATATTTTTATCTAGAAAATGTGGTGTGTGAATAGATTGTTGAAAGTGTTTTTCTTTGACAATTGAGGTGACTTGGGTCAGGAGTAAAGCGAGATGCCAGCGGTCTGCATGGTCTGAGAAAGTGTCTTTGCTCCAAAAATGGCAATGTCACAGACACTGTCCAGAGATTGGATATACATGGCAAGAGTGACCCAGTTATTCACAGGAGTTGATAAGGGAACAGTAGCTCTCTTATGCCTGAAGTCAAATCTTTGGCCTGCCTTGAAAAAAGAGTATAAAGAATATAGACATTCTGCCTCACCCAGGCAACACCAAAAGCCTGAATGTGCACAGCCATTGAAAGCCTTCCATTGCCAAATCTGTCTGTTACTACTTTGATCTGGCCCGTAAGAGTAAATTTTAATGCTTAATATAGGAAACTAAATAACATCTTATGCTGGTTAACAGCATACAATAATGACTGTTGAATGTTAGCTACGTACTCTTCATCTGTCTCGCTTTGGCAGCAACAATCCCGCTTAATCCTCTGCTCTTTCACTTTTTTTGGCTGTATTTAAAATGTTCCAGTTTCCCTCTCTCCCTTATACTTTCTCTGTTTGTCCTCAGCTTATTTCCATTGGGGCAAACTAAGCCCATTTCTGCACTACATTATTATAGTGCTATTATTCTCCTTTCAACATCCCATGGAATCCTGGGGTTTATAGTTTACTGAGGACAAAGAGCTCTCTGGCTGAGAATTCTAAATGTCCCTTCCTAAACTGCAAACTGCTTCCTAAATTGCTTATGCACAATGTCATCCTGGTCTTGTCCTTTTCCCATCCCCAGGTGGTATGATCGCACCACAAATCAGTGATGGGTTTTCCCTGTCAATGACCAGCGATAGGGATGCCCTCTGGCCATGTGCCCACATTTACCTTGCTTGTGGAGGTCCTAGAAGTGCAATGGCTATGTTTCCTGCCCCAGCACAGCCTGGGACAGTACCTAGCTGTGCTGTGTCAGGAAGAGGCATGGCCATCATGCTTCCTGGATCCTGGAGGCAGCCGGTGTGGAGAGGAGTACTCCACTGCATTCCCCTGTCTGGAGAGCCACTGCTGCCGTCATCACCAGATGCCGCCAGGACAATGGTAGGGTGTGGAAAGGGCCTCTGTTTTGCTGAATGCAGTAGCTGTCCCTCAGAGGACCTGAGTGTACGTGGCGGATTATAAAGGAGAAAGTGATCCTGTAGGTAACCTGGACCAGAACCATGTAGGGCTTTAAAGGTAACATGGCTTGCCTGGAAACTAAAACCAGAGAAGTGATTTAAATATTGGTGCGACACAGTCACTCCCACATGTACCAGTAATCAATCTGGCTGCTATGCTTTGAACTAACTGAAGTTCTTCTTCGTGGTCTCTGTGCCTTCATACACTAGGAGCTTTAGCGCCTGCGCGGTAGCGTTCGGAAACTTCTAGAGCTTGTTCGCTTGGCGGGAACCCCTCCCCCACGCCGGTACTGCGCATGCTCCTCCCGCCGAGCAACGGTCTCTCCTCAGTTCTTTCTCGTCCGCCGCCGCGTACGGAAGGTTCTTTAGTTTGTTCCTCTCACGTCGTGCTTGGCTGCTGTTTTTTCACGGTTTTACGGACTTTCGGACTGTCTTTGACCTCTCTTTCGGACTCCCCCTTCGGCTTTCGTCTTTTTGGATTTCGGAGTTTGGCGTTTCTTCGTCTTATGTCCGCGCTCTTTAAGAAGTGCGTGTCCTGCGGCCGCAAGGTTGCCCTCAACGACGGCCATAAGGAGTGTCTCTTCTGTTTGGGCGAGTCCCACAATATCCGGACTTGCCAAATTTGTAGGGATTTTACTCCCCAAACTCTTCGCAACCGCTCCGCGAGACTCAAATCTTTTTGTTGGGAGCAGTCTCTGCGGGCGATAGACGAGACCTCCACTTCCAAGATGGCCGACAAGAAGACGACCACGCCATCGACGGTATCGGCGGCTGCCGTTCCGTCCACCTCGTCGGTATCGGGCTCGGTACCGGCGAAACGCCGATCTCGGCGTTACCGAGGATCCCGAAGCTGTCGGCGGCTGCCAAGTCAGCTAAAGGATCCTCGACGGCGAGGAAGGCTGAGGCTCCCCTTACGGAGACGCCTGCAAAAAAGCGCCCTGCTCCGGACGGAGGCAAGGGCAAGGAGAAGGAGAAGAAGAAGAAGAAGAAGGAAAAGAAGCGCTCCCCGGCTGGGGACGCTCAACCTCCTACTCCTCCTCCTACTCAGCAGCCTTCCAAAGGGCGAGGCGAGTCCGTCGACCTCTCGGAGGATGAGATCGAGGACGTTCCCCAACAGCGCCCGGACTCGCCTGTGGCAGACCCTCCAACCCTGGTGGAGGAGCGCCACCGCCCTCTAGCCGTCGCAGGTCGGCCGACCTGCAGCAGAGAGAGCCCTCTGCTTCTCCGGAGCGGCGTTCGACCTCCTTCAGGTCCCGGTCCCGCTCTTCCGAGCGTCCGGTGGCCTCGCCGCCTCCGAGGGAGACAGAGAGGAACAACCTCGCTCGTCTGCCTCAAGATACACCTCGGCGTCCTACGTGGCCAGGTACGCGAGGGAATCTGAGTGGAGAGAGCGCCCGGCCTCCTATCGGTCCCATTCGCCATCGTACCGGGATCGGTACCATCGTGGCCCGAGTCGCTGGGAGACCTTCCGGAGGTCCCGGTCACCTCGTCGACAGCGCGAATCGCGCTCGCCTAGAGGGGACGAGGCTCGGTACCGTCGACGCCGAAGCCGATCTCCGTCGGACCGCCGCTCCTTCAGCCGCTCTCCCTCCCCTCGATATCATAGGGCGAGGGAGCCTTCACCACGGTATCGGGCGATATCGCCACCTCCTAGGGTCACGGCAACGGCGACGCGCCCCACGGAGTCGGTGGTGACTGAGCGGGCTACGACGACGTCAGCCTGCCAGACTACCCCGGTCACCACCAAGAGGGTGAAGTCCGTGGTCAGCCATCCCAAGCGGGACGCTGCTGCTACCACCGCCCCGGCTGCGGAGAAGCCTAGGAAGGCAACACCTGCGGCGACTACGAAGGAGCCGGAGAGCGAGCGGCGAGAGGACTCACCGAGCTCGGAGTCGTACGACTCGAGTGCGGAGTCTGAGGTGTCTGAGGCGGCCTCCCAGGAGTCTCCTCCGTTGGGATTCGGGGACCCGATCCCAGATTCTGCTCCAGAGGACGTCCACCAGTTCTCTGCGATGCTGCTCCGCATGGCCACTACCCTCGGCCTTAAGATCGCCGATGCGGAGCCGGAGGATGACGATCCAGCCTTCTCCGTTTTCGAGGAGAAGCGACCTTCCACGGCCCCGCTGCCTCTCCTGCCCCGGGTATCCAGACTGGTGAAGGCCGCCTGGGATAGACCGGCCTCGGCTCAGCCGATACCGCAGCGGTTAGAACACCTCTACAGGGTGCAGAAGGATAACGCCGGTTATCTATTTAATCACCCTGCACCGAACTCTGTGGTCGTCGAGTCCGCGCAGACGAAAGGCTCCGGCAGGCAACACACCACCCCGCCGGACAAGAGGCAGGAAGTTGGACGCCTACGCAAGGAGGTTCTATTCGGCTGCCTCCTTGCAGATCAGGCTGTCCAACACTCAGGCTTGCCTCGCGGCATACCTGAAGAAGGTGCTCGATCGCCTGCAACCAGCGATGGAAGCGGTACCGGAGGACATCCGCCAAGCCTCCTCCGTGATCTTCAATGAGGCTATCTCCATCGCTCGGCACCAGATGGCCTCCTCCCGGCACGCAGTGGAGATCGCCTCCCGGGTCATGGCGGGATCCGTCGGCCTCCGCCGCCATGCTTGGCTTCGACCGGCCGACATCCAGGAGGACACCAGAAGGAGGATTGAAGATCTCCCCTTCGACGGTGAAGGCCTATTCAATTCGTCCACAGACGAAGCTTTGGACAATCTCGTCAAGGCGAGACTGACCGCAAAAAAGATCGGGCTGCAGCCGGCCACGCAGACCCGCAGGGCCTCCACCTTCCGACCATCCTGGCGACGATCTTCCACCTCGTCGTTCCAGCGTTCGGCCCAGTCTGGACAGTCGAGACCGTCCTCCGGCTCATCGGCCAGACGCACGATTAGGCGGCGCCCGCCTTCGTCGAAGAAGTCCTCCTCCGAGACAAAGTCTCGGTTTTGACGTGCCTGGCAGGACCCGCCAATACCCACTCTTCAGCCTACCATCAGCGCTCGGAGACCGACCGACTCTCGCTCGACACCTAGCGGAGTGGCAGTATGTCACTACGGACTCTTGGGTGCTTTCCATCGTCCGTCTTGGCTACGCCATCGAGTTTTCTCGATATTCCTCCTCGCGGCGTTTATTACTCCACGCCGTCGAGTCCGGCCCTCCTGGAAGAGATCCAATCCCTCCTCCAGAAAGGGGCGATCGAGCGGCTCCCGCAAGAGGCCAAGACCACCGGCTTTTTCTCCAGGTACTTCACGGTACCGAAAGCCGACGGTACCCTCCGGCCGATCCTAGACCTCAGAGGGGTGAACTACTACATCCGCCCCAAAAGGTTCAAGATGGTCACGATACCGTCGATCCTACCCTTCCTACATCGAGGGGACTGGTTCGCCTCCATCGATCTCCGAGACGCATACTTCCATATCGCCATTCGCCCGCAGCACAGACGGTACCTCTGCTTCGCAGTCGACGACACCTGTTACCAGTACAAGGTGCTGCCGTTCGGACTCTCGACTGCCCCAAGGGTCTTCACCAAGTGCATGGCCCCGGTGGTATCCTACCTGCGGACGAAGGGCGCTTCCGTCTTCCCCTACCTCGACGATTGGCTGTTGGTGGCGTCCTGCAAACAGAGACTTTACCACGACGTCCACATGACGTTGTCACTCCTGACCCGCCTTGGTCTACGAGTGAATCCGAAGAAGTCCCACCTCGAGCCGGCGAGGATCTTGGACTTCATCGGGGCGACGCTCGACTCGACCTCCGCCAGGGCGTACCTACCAGAGTCTCGAGCACAAACTTTGATCCGGGCCGCCGCTCACGCTCGTACGGCCCCGATGTTATCTGCGAGAAGCGTCCAGCAGCTCTTGGGCTACATGGCTGCGACGACCGCTGTGACATATCTCGCCAGGCTGAGAGCAAGACCTCTTCAACACTGGTTCGTCCGCATATTCGACCCCCTGCGAGACGAACAGACACTCCGACTGCAGCTGCCGGGAGACGTCCGCTCATCCCTCCGATGGTGGCAGTCGCGACGCAATCTCATGTCGGGGATGCCTTTCCAACAGCCGACACCGAAGGTGACGGTAACGACCGACGCCTCCCTGTATGGATGGGGTGCCCACTGCGGCGATCTCAGAGTCCGCGACAGATGGACCGACGACAAGACCGCTCTCCATATCAACGCGCTGGAGCTGCTTGCCGTCTGGAAAGCCCTACGGGCGTTCCGCCATGCCGTGGCGGGGCGCACGGTCCTGATTCTGACGGACAACACCACCGCCGTCTGCTACATCAACAGACAAGGTGGGACTCATTCCACGACCCTGCTCGACATCGCGCTCGGCCTGTGGGAATGGTGCATTCGCCTGCACACGCATCCCGTGGCGGTTCACCTGGCCGGGCAGGAGAACACCACGGCAGACGCCCTCAGCAGGGACACCTCATCCCATCACGAATGGTCTCTCTCCGGAGAGGCGTTCAGACTGATTCGGGACCGCTGGGGCGAACCATCGATCGACCTCTTCGCGACCAGGGAAAACGCGAAGTGTCGCCGATTCTGTTCCAGAGCGGGCCACGATCGTGCCTCCATCGGGGACGCTTTCCAGTTTCCGTGGACCGGGGAACTCCTCTACGCGTTCCCGCCGTTCCCGCTGCTCGGCCGGACGATATCGAAGATCCTCGCCGACCGAGCCGACGCGATCCTGGTAGCCCCGTACTGGCCGAGGCAACATTGGTTCGCACCCCTGCTACAAGCCGCGCGAGACGACCTGCTCCGGTTGCCACCGACACCGGACCTGCTCTCCCACTCCGGCGGCCGAGTCCTCCATCCGGACCTGCCACGCCTGGCCCTCCATGCCTGGAGGATATCGCACTAGACGATCCCGTGCTCGGTACCGTCCTCGTCGCGGCCAGGAAGGAATCCACCCGTCGCAACTATCAATACAAGTGGCGACGCTTCCTGACCTTCGCTAACGAGAGGAGTGAGCCGGTATCGCCCGCGGGGCTCTCGACCGTCCTGCACTTCCTCCTGCACCTCCGGCAACAGGGCCTGGCGTTTCCATCCCTGAAGGTGTATCTCTCCGCGATCGTGGCATACCAACCGCCACGATCTGCTGCCTCGGCCTTCTTCAGGAACGATACCGTTAAGCGGTTCCTGAAAGGACTTCATCATCTCTACCCGCCGGTATCGCCGCCGCTACCGCCGTGGTCCCTCTCGCTGGTGCTCTCGCAGCTGACGAAGCCGCCCTTCGAGCCGATGGCGACCTCGGATGACAGGCTCCTGACAATGAAAACTGCCTTCCTGGTAGCGGTGACCTCAGCGAGGCGAGCGGGTGAGATCACAGCTCTTCGTTCCGATGAGCCCTTCACGGTCTTCCACAGGGACAAGGTGGTCCTGAGACCTGACATCTCGTTCCTGCCAAAGGTGGTGTCCAGTTTCCATCTCAACCAGGATATCATCCTGCCTGCCTTCTTCCCGAACCCGACGACACCGTTGGAGCGGTCCCTCCACTCCCTGGACGTGCGTCGGGCATTGGCTTTCTACAAGGACAGGACTGCTTCCTTCCGACAGACGCCGCATCTCTTTGTTTGCTATGGGCGACGTCGGAGGGGCCTAAAAGTGTCCACCCAGCGCTTCTCCAAGTGGGTGGTGAGGACTATTGAACTGGCGTATGAGCTCGCGAGGAAGCCTCCGCCAGTCCTGCTTCGAGCCCACTCCACCAGAGCTGTGGCTACTTCTGCGGCCCTCCTGCGAGGTGTTGACCTGCATGAACTCTGCCGTGTGGCGACCTGGTCCCAACCATCGACCTTCGTGCGCCACTACAGGCTCGACTGCCGGTCGCGCAGAGATGCCCGGTTTGGACGTGAGGTGTTGGCTTCCGTGCTGTAGGACCTGACCCGCCGTCCGACCGGTAAGCTACACAGTCTCCTAGTGTATGAAGGCACAGAGACCACGAAGAAGAAGAACAGGTTGCTTACCTGTAACTGTGGTTCTTCGAGTGGTCATCTGTGCCATCATACACACCCGCCCTTCCTCCCCTCTTTCTCAGGTCCCTGTAGGTTCTACGGCGGACGACAGAACTGAGGAGAGACCGTTGCTCGGCGGGAGGAGCATGCGCAGTACCGGCGTGGGGGAGGGGTTCCCGCCAAGCGAACAAGCTCTAGAAGTTTCCGAACGCTACCGCGCAGGCGCTAAAGCTCCTAGTGTATGATGGCACAGATGACCACTCGAAGAACCACAGTTACAGGTAAGCAACCTGTTCTTTCTGAACTTGGTACAGAGGCAGCATGAAGATGAAAACAAATGCCTTCTTGATTTTTAAAACCGAACAGGAAATCAAGGCCACAACAGGAAATCCCTATTGCTAGGCGAAAGAAGGTAGCCATACCAGGAATTAGATGGGTAAGGGTGGCAAGACGTTAGAAGACAGAGTGATGGATGTTGTCCTGTGCTTCCTGAGATAGGCTGTGCCCTCAGATATGGTAGCGAGCATTCTTTCCTCACAACTATTGAAGAATGATACTGCTGTCATTCCAGCGAGCTTCTAATGGTACATGAAATATTGGTGAGGTTTTACCTCAGGCAGCAAAACAGCCTGGGTAACATATTTGCTGGTTGCTATTGATGTCTCTCTGTCTGTCTGTCCCTCTGTGTGTATCTCTCTCTCTCTCTCTTCCACACACATACTCAGGGAGGCAGAAGGAGAGACTGAGAGAAAGACACTTCGGATATTTTGGAAAGAATGTTCATTCTCAGCTGTAAATGGCATAAAGTGTTTTTGGATGATGACATACTCTCGAACTGTCCCAATTTCACAGGGACAGTCCTGATTAAATTTTTTGCTGCCTCACTTGGCAGCTGCTTTTAAAATGTCTCATTTTCTCCTCCCACTTCCCCCTTTGCCCTTATCTTACTTCTATTGCTGCAAACTGAGTTCCAAGTCCAAAGTAGTTTTCACTCAACTGGGAAAGGAAAGGGAGAGAGGAATGTTGCCATTCCCTCTGGCTCAGGCAAAAGCAAACTACTGAAGCCCCTCTTAGCTTTTGTGTTCTTCATTAATAACACTGGCGTAGGGACATGGGGTGATGAGGATGGTGCTCCCCCAGCCGCAATTTTTTGGGGGTGCCACTGCTCCTTGCCTGGCCTTCCCTACACGCCATAGCCCTGCCCCTGATGTAGCCACCCCCCGTGTGACCTAGCCACACCCCCACATGACATAGCCATGCCCCTACATGACCTAGCCATGCCCCCACACAACAGTAGCCATGCCTCTGCACCTCCACCCCTCTGCCTTCGCCCCCCCTCCATGCACTCCAAGGTATGCCACTGATTAATACATTTGCCATCTTGACATATTGCTTGAACACATGTCTATCTGTGAAATGTTGGAGTGTATATGATTTTGAAGACAACCAATGTAGTGTCATGATCTGAGTGCTGAACTAAGACCATGGGAGACCAGGATTCAAATCTCTTCTTGACCACGAAAAGCCACTGGGTGATCTTTTGCTAGTCATGCTTTCTCAGCCTCAGAGGAAGGCAATGGCAGTTCCCCCCAAACAAATCTTCCCAAGAAAACCCTATGATAGGTTTGTCTAAGGATCTCCATAAGTCTGAAATGACTTGAAGGCACACAACAACAACAACATGTGATGTTGAACTGCATTTTGTATTTCTGATTTTTTAGAATCTACATGGAAATTTTTTATATTTATTAAATGTCTACACTGTCCTTCAATATAAATATTCACAGAGTGGTTTGCATCAATCATCCAAACAAATAATAAAAGTAATACAGTAGAGTCCCGTTTATCCGACGCTTGGTTATCCGACCATCCGGATTAACTGACGTCACGACAGCCTGGGGGCATGGCGGTGGGCATTTCTTCGCCCCCAGACACGCCTCGACACACCCCCAGGCCCACCCCGACACGCCCCTGACATGCCCCCCGACATGCCTCCAAAATGGCGGCCGCTGCGGGCGTCCGGGTAATCCGACCCTTTCGGTTATCCGACGCTGCGGCCGCCTGTTTGGGTTGGATAACCAGGACTCTACTGTAGTAAGTTAAAAATAGAAGATAAAATTAGCTGCAAGAATCAAATAAGGATGGAAAATTGGCTTGGGAAAATGGAAAGATCTTGTCTGCCATTGAAAACACATTACTGTAGATGGCATGAGAATCTCCTTGGATGTATAATCTCCATAGATTTGGTACCACAGTTGAGAGGTCCCTATGTTCAGTTACCACTCTCCTTCACCTTTGATGACAGATGTTTGTAGATGGAATTAGTCAAAGATGATCTCTGTCTTCATCGATCCTAATCTAGCTGTACGTTTGTGTGACACATTTGACCCTTATTTTGATCTCATGCTGGCATATATAAGAAAATCTGTGTTCCCCTTAGGGAAAACATTAATTTTAAAGCAGTGTATCAAAATTGTGCTAGATCGCGCCCACAAGGTGTCACTGTTGATTTAATTCTAGAATTTTTGCAACATGTAAACTTTGCATATAAGATTAAAAATCTATCATATAAGTTAAGGTGGTTCCATGATAAATACATTTCCCCGTCTTACATGCACTGTTGTAAATTCTTGTGAAAATTTGCTATTTGTTTGTTATGGTCCTTGAGCGACAAACTACAACATTGCATCAGACTATAATATATGGTGGAATGACAGTTGGAGTACAGTATATGATTCTTGTTGCTACACCTAAAATGGGTTATTTCATAGTTGGAAATGGAATACAAGTAGGCAGCCAAAATCATAGGGTGCTGAGGTAAGTGCTCTATAGAGAAAGGAACAATTTGCAGCCTGCTTCAGATCTGGTGTCTACAAACAGTCTCCTAGGGCAACTGCTGGTAAAAAAAGGCCCCAGCAGGGCCCATTGGCACTGATACTAATCCTAAACTCCCCCTTTTAATTTTTCTGACTCACTGGAAGTGATATTAGGTTAAGTCCTTCATGACATTTTAGGTCATTTAGAACAAAACTGATAGTCACTTCTGGAGCCTGAGGAAGCTCTAGGAACATATAATAAGAGGAGAACTTCATTCATTGCTTCCTGAAACCTGGCACCACACTATTGAGTTTACAGAAATGCTAGAATACAACCAGATTTTTTTTAAAAAAATTTTTTTGGTCTCTTACAGTACTAGAGCCTGGGGTTATACAATGAAGCTGAATGGTGGGAAAGCCAAGATAAATAAAAGAGAGCACATTTTCACACAATGGAATTGCCTATGACATTGACACAAAAGGAATTAATTGATTGATCCATTAGTTAATTAATTATAAATGTCTAGTTATTTATATCTACACAGTTTTAAACTCAGGGACTATTGCCCTCCTGTCCTGGTTGTGAACTTCTCATAAGTATTTGTCTGTCTACTGTGGGAAGAAAATTACTTTTAGATAGATCTTTGGTTTGATCCAGTTGGGTTTATACTCGTAATGTTCTGAAGATTATTGATGAAAACAATGCTGCTGTGTCACATTCTCTCCTAACACTATATAGTTTTACCTGCTTCATGATGTCACATTGTGTTGTCATGCATTTCCTCACCCCACTCCCATCCCAAAGAATGGAGTGATCATGCTATGAAGCCGATCAGTTCAACTTCATGCTACTGCCTGCTGCCCAATGCAGCAGGGTGCCTAAAAAGATACAGTGGGATAACAGATAGGAAGGGGACACATTTCACATTGTGTGGATGCCATATGCCTATGGGAAAGGTCATGTGCTTGGAAGTTATAGACACTTGTAGAACTGTGGAGAAGCATTTCCATCTCTTCTGCCACCTCCTCCTTTGAAAGCCAAATCACACTAAATAAATGACTTTTAAGTTGCAGGATTTTTTTTTCTACAAGTGCAAATGGGAGAGGCATTAGAATCCTGACCACGGAGGACAGATAAGGTTTGCATATCTCTTTCCTCCCTTGAGATGATCACAAGAAAAATTATTCCCACACACTCTCACTTTGCCAGAGCTGTTATTTCACTGGAAGAAAAGGTTTTGTCACCAGTGGAAGCTTGGTTTTCAATGCAAATATATATGAAAATTATGCTTGCCTTCTTAGGGACTGCTCCAATGCTAGGGGAGTCTCTTCTACAGAAGGCTAGATGGAACCTTTCTCTGCTCCACTCTCCTTTCCATTTGAAACTCAAATTTAACAATTAGCTCATTTTTCCCAGGTCCATTAATGGGTATGTGTGCCATACTTTTATTCTTATTATTTCTGAACTTTTTTATACAGTTTAAATTATTGTGTTTGAATAGGAAAGCTTATTTAATCTTTAAAACTTTTTGTCACCAGGTTTTTAGAGGCACTTCATTTTAATCCATGTTGCCAAGCCACCTTGGGTCTCATATTGAAAAAGATAGGGTATAAATATAATAAATTCTCCGAAGAGTGAAACTAAACATTTCAACTGTCCACAAAATCTGATCTGATGAAGCTGAACCTAGCTTGTTTTTTCCACAGTGGTGCTGTTGCACACTAGTAACTGGAAAAGGATTTTAAGAGTGGAAATTGAAAGGTGGAATTAATTAGTGGATTTCAAAAACACTGCTACTATGCTTGAATTGGAAAAAGCCTGAATACTTTGCTGTCTCCAGATCTCAGATCTGAAAAAGATCCCAGAGTCATTATTACTACAAACTTCCCAAAACCTTTCTTCATAAACAAGGTTATTGATATAAGCATTTATTTATTTCCAAGGCTCTGTAATGCATCAGAAAGTGTTTAGTCTATTAAGTCTGACTCAGGATATAATTGGCAAGGAATTTCACTGCCAGTGTAATTTCTTGGCAAGTTGCCTTGATCTGAGATTCAGGGAGGAGAAACCCATATCTACCCTTATCACGAAGCTCAAAGGTGAAGGAATATTTGATTCCTTGATCATAAGCCCAGTCATCAGAACAACCAGAGGAAGGATCTGCAAAACATGGCAAGCGGATTAAGCTGGTACTACAGAGAACATGACAAGAAAAACAGAGATTAAAAATACAGGATGATATAAATGAAGGAAAAGCATCTGTTTATATATCACTACGGTTTCAAAGCAGGGGACATAATGGGTAGTAGAGAACAGGATTTCCAGGAAGAGGTGTCAGAACTGATTCCTAGTATCTCCAGGAAAGAAAAGGATCAGGTTGGAGAGGATCTGAAAGACTTCTGGAACCCTGGAGAACTGCTGTAAGGAAAAGTAGACAATACTGGCCTAGATGGCCAAATAACCTATTGAGTCCCTTGCCAGTGGAAAAGCAGACTACAAAACAAACAAACAAACAAATAACCTAATCTGGTATAAGGAAACTTTCTGATGTTAATTTCTAATAAAAGACTTTTATCCTCTGAAGAGTGGGATATAAATTTATTAACTAATTTTTTTATTAATTATGTAAATTGATTTCTGAAACCCAGATAGGTGGGAATGACCCATAATTAATCTCTTGATCTAACCTCTCTTTCAATTTAATCTCTCTTCCTCCTTTTGTTTCCAGATTTCTGAGGAATATGACTTACTCCCATGGTCTTTACTTTCTTTTTTCAGCCCTGGTTTTGACAGTCTCTCATTTGAATTTTTCTCCTCAGATTCCCCTGGAATTGCCCTAAAGAAGATCATGTATTGCTCTATCTAAAGGTCTATGATCGTCCTTATCCTTGTTGATCTTTTGAATTCGTGGGACTTCATGCATTGATTATCCTTTCCTACTTGATCTCCATTCTCATTGATTGCCTTAAGTTTTTGTGTTTCTCTTCCTACTTTCTATTCTTTCAATATCTACATAGTGGGATAATTTTCCTCTGCTTTTCCTCTTTCCATTGCAGCTTCTTGACATTTACACTAGGATTTCCACTATTCTCTCTATACAATTTATTCATGGTTAACCTCATTGCCAATGGCAGATGATGGTTCCAATGTGAGCATGGTGTAGAGGTTTAACCATTGGGATAGGACTCTGGAGAACAGGCCTTGAATACCTGCTCAGCCATGGAAACCCACTGGGTGATCTTGAGCAAGTCACATTCTCTCAGCCTCAGAGGAAGACAAAGACAACCCTCCTCTGAACAAATCTTGCCAAGAAAGCCCCATTAGGGCTTCCATAAGTCAGAAGCAACTTGAAGGCATACAACAACAACAACAACAACCCAACTTTAAACAGCACCTTAGAGAGCTCCTTTAAAGTTGTAACTAAACCCCATAGCAGATTTATTGTCCTGCTAACATTGGAGCCACCAGTTGCTATTGCTCATTACCTCCTCTGGCCTTCAAGCAATGATGTTTTTATGAACACATTTTATATACTTACAAATTGTAGCTGCTGATGTTCCGTACGTATACTTTTTACCATACAAGCTGGCTATAGCTTTGGCAGCTCCCTTTGCAAGTTCATTCTAATTTGAAACAAAAACAATAAAAAAACTTTGTTTTTTTTTTTAAAAAGAGACCCAATTTTAAAACATCACGTAAACATACAAAATGTTTTCTGAAGCTCTCTGTTATTTGGCCACCAGAATCTGCCCACACTGGCATTTACTTGGCTCATCCTCAGGATATTGCCGGCATTCTACTTTGCTAGGTTCTGCTGTCATTTTCCCCAGGTGGAGGTTCACAGAAATGCATGAAAAACCATTTTCCTCCTCACAACCAACTGAAATGTTTATAAGTGTTTAGTCAAGCCCACTTGTTCATGCATGCCTTGGTGTCTCTGAAATCTTAAAGTCAAGGCAGAAAAAATTGAGTTATAAAGGCTTAAGTTAAATAAGTAACAATAATTAAACATGAAACTCCCTTTCTATGGAGGCTAGAATGCTCCCTCTTCTTGTTGTCCATCTGGCAGCAGGTGAAGACTTTTCCATGCAAACAGGCTTTTAGAACTAAAGATTTTTAAATTAAAGGCTTTAGAGGGTGCTATGTTGTTTTAGCAAATTATTTTAAACTGTTTTTTTTAAAACTTTTTTTAGGTGTATACTTAGAATTGTTTTAGCATGTTAAATAGTTTAATTCTATTTTAATGTTCACTTCTGTATGTTTTTAGTTATATTGTATTTTTTCTAAATGGTAGGCTGCCTTGAATCCCAGTTCTGGGGAAAAGACAGGGTAGAAATAAAAATTGTAGTTGACATTCTGTATTACAGTTGCAGATTTTAACTGTATTCAGTAAGACTAGGTATTCTTGATCATGGTGCTATCACCACAGTTGTAAATGCCTCCCTTCCCAAACATACCTTAACAACCAGAAGCTGCATTGAGCAATGAAGATCTGTTTGGCTGGTGATTGGAGTACAAGAGGGTGACATTTCCAGCTCCTTCCAACTAGTGAGTGAGGATGAAAAAATCAGGAGCAAGAACCTCTCACTGTTCTTCATTGCAGCTGGCAGGTGGGTCATCCTTCAGTGCTCTGAGTGTGAGCTGAAGAGATCTCCTTTACTCCAAATGGCTTCTGGCTGTTAAGGTAGCTTTGGGGTAGGGGTGGGCCAGGAGATGTTGCATTTGTAACTAAGCAGGTGATACAGGATGTCAGCTAATAGTAATACCAATACTACTAAGACTATTAATACTACCACAATAGGAATTTGCATAAGAAGAGTAAAAGTTAATTAGTTTTTATACAAGCATCTTCTCTTTGCCTGTAATCCCCAGAAAAACACTGACTAGGGAGTAAGACCTATTGAGAGCAGTAGAACATACTTCTGAGAAAAGGCACATAGGCTTCCACTGTTGTTTAAACAACACCAGTCTTAAAGCCGAGGACCTGTGCCCACTTACATAGGACTGAGCCCAATTAAATTGAAGGTGACTTGATTTGAGTTGACATATATGGGAAGGTACCTTATCCCATAATAAGCAACTACTGATATTTACAGGAGCTAATCAAAGAGCTAAAAGAGTTTCCGTTCTCAAAAGTGAATGGAAGAAATAGTGTAAATGTTGGCCTCAATACAACTGTTAGTACAGCTTCAGCAGACATAGTGAATCAATGAAATACGTAAGTGTCCATTTATCAAGTTTCCCTTGATTTGATGAACCTGCCCCAGTTTGGATAACAGTTGGGTTTAGGCTTTAATAAATTAAAAAGTGATCTTTGTTATTTATTTTACATGAGATAAATCAGAGAGCTCCAGGTGTAATGGTAGTGCCAGGACTCTACTCTGGCTAAACTCCTGCACATGCATTTTGAACAGAGGAATATTTAGGGTGGGGCAAGTAGGGTGTGTGCCCCAGGTGCCAATGACAGGGGGGTGCCAAAAAGCTGAATCACTCCCACCCTTCCACCTGGCCCTGGCCCATCACTGCCCCTACTGGGGTTTGTGTGGCAGCAGCGGCAGAAAGCTTTCCATCTGGGCCTGGCCTGCTACCACACCTGCCAGGGTCTTCCTCAGCCCCCTGGACAGCAACAGTGGGAGAAGCAGCACCTAGGGGAGCAACTTCCATGCTTACTCTAGGTGTATTGAACCTAGATACGCCACTGGTTTTGAAATTGTGCATAAGAAGGCATTTACAAACCCCACTTCAACATTAGCAAAGCAATGTGTCTGATGAACATGGTTTTCTAAACTGTATCCCTGTACTGTGGAGGGTAAGGCTTTCAGTGGCTACTAGTCACTATGGCTGTATATCACCTTCTGCATTAGATTCAATACCTTTCTTGATGCCAGTTGCTGAGGACGCATGGTCCAGGACTCATGGTCCGAGATCCTTCATATTCATTACGACTATAGCAATGGAGTTCCATCATAGTTACAATTGATGATGCCCTGCTAAACTTACCTTCACAATCTGCCAGCATCTTGACTAAAGAATTTTCAAAGCTGAAGATCAGGACACTGGGAAAAGATTTCTGCAACATGCTTTCTGGCACATGGTGTCTTGAGAACAAGCAACTGAAAAGACCCCTTGGGTTCTTGCCATCCCAAGACATCCTGAGACCAGAAGAAGCTTATGGGTTTCTCACAGGCAAGTTTTGTGAAAACGAAACACTGGACCAGATAGGTCTTTGATCTAATCCAGCACAGCTGTTCCTGTGTTCCTATACTATTTTGGATGTATATGATTTAAAATATGTTTTTTTTTTTAAAAAAGTACAAAGCTGATGTACAAATAATAGAAAAATGGTAGAGAACTAGTTTCATTTTCACAATACCAATTCATCATAGTTAGGTGTCTTGTCATAAGTGTAGCCGTAGGGGAACAACAGCATCTGAGAGTAGGAATGAATGGTCAGATAGGCCTTGATTGAAGAGAGGTGATTGCGGATGAATGTCGTAACTGCTTTAGTTTCTGGTTCAGATTCTGGTGAAGATCCACAGTACACTTCTTTGCATGGATTTCTGGAGGCATCAATAGCTGATGGTAAAAAGAATAGCTGAGGGTAAAAAGCTGATGGTAAAAGGAATATTCACATTCATTTGGTGGAGAAACAGACTGTAGCAACACTGTAATCTCTCTACAAGGAGCAGAAGAAAATCTGTCCTCATTTACAACTGTCCTCCCACACCTGAATGGGTTGTTCGCAGACCATGCTCCTGGATGTTACTTACCTGCATCAAGGTAGGCAAAGTCACACCTCCTGAAGTTGTTGGACTGCAAACATTCCTTGCTATTGGTTGTACTAGCTCAGGCCTTTTCCACATTTTATTTTTGAAATGGGGCGGTGCGTCCTCCAGCGAGGACGTTCACATTTGGGGGCGAACTGGGTTCGGACTACTTACCGTTTGTCCGGACTTCAGCCTGCTCCGGAATGCCCAGAACTAGTGGTTGCCCCGTGCTATTGAAAGACCAATTAAAAGAGGACTTTCAATAGCGCGGTGCACCTCAGTCCCTCACTCTGTGAAGTATAGATCTATAGGCTCGCACCAGTGTGAGTCTGCAGATCTTCTGGGGGTGGGCTTCTGGCTGGCGAGCTTCTCCGGTTGGTGGAGAGCCTCTGCCAACCAGAAGCCTCCATTTTTGTTGCCGGAGAGTGTGTAGTGCAGGCACACACTGCTCCGGACCGTCGTGGATCGTTGGGAGGGAGCATGCTGGTCCGGTGAGTAACGGACTGCCCCATTTCCCCTCCAAAGTGCGGAAAAGCCCTCTGGCTGCTGAGAGTTAGAGTCCAACAATATCTGAAAGGCTGCACTTTGCTCATCCCTTGCCTACATAGTGAGTAGGTCACGTTCCAGGTGTCAAACACTCTGTCCCTAAATGTGCTCAACTGATATGAACCTATGTGATTTGCTCTGTGCCCATCCTCTGATGTTGATGTGTGCCTTCAAGTTGTTTCTGATCTATGGTGATCCTGAGATGAACCTATCATGGAGTTTTCTTGGCAAATTTGTTCTAAGAGGTTTGCCAATGCTTTCCTCTGAAGATGAGAAAGTATGACTTGCCCAAGGTCTCCCAGTGGGTTTCCACAGCTAAGTGGGGATTCAAATCTCCCAGAGTCTTGGTCCAACATTCAAATAACTATGCCCATTCTGAGTCTCTGAACCTACAGAGTTAAAATTGGGATTATTCCCTGTGAATGCTTGTCATAGTTGATCATAGCCTCTTGCAAGTGAGTCTGAGATTTCTCTTTAAGATTGTCTAAAGCAAGTTATTTAAAAAGGGATGTGTTTTGTTTCTTTTTATGCTGTATATGTTTTTCTCTTGGCCCTCTTCCCTTTAAAAACATTCCCTGCAGTTCCTATTGCTCAGGAGTTAGTGTGAAATGAGAGGTGGTGGCAGATATAAGTAGGAGTAATGGCATGAAATAAAAATATGGTTTTTGTGAGGGGAAATCTGTTAAGTTGTAATTAGAACACGATGGGTCATGCAATCAAATATTCTTTTAAAACTCATGCTAAATCCAACTTGAGAGGGCATTATTGTTTATTCTAGTCCTGGGAAATATGTCATTGTCCTTGGAATGCAGACATAAAAAGTTACATCTTGGAGGTAGTCAAGGATCAGAACAATGGGAGTCTGTCTTAAAATAGACTAGAACTGTCTGAGTCTCAAGCTTTGTAACTTTGTAGGTGAGGGAGGCAGCCTAAATCGGATTAAGGGGAGGGGGAACAGCAAGCTATCAACTTTAGTTACCTACAGCTTAATTAAAGTTTCATTATAATATTACTGTATTTGCCAGCATATAAGGCACACCAGCATATTAGATGCACCCCATGTATACACCGGCAAATACTATTTGCCGGCATATAAGATGCACTGGCATATAAGACACACCCCATTTTCAAACAATATTTTTCAGGAAAAAAAGTGAATCTTAAACACCAGCAAATAGGGTAATTTATACACTTCCAAGGTATTATATTTTTTTTCTTCTGTAACCATGCTCAGCAGGGCAGATAGCTGCCTGCATGCAGCCGTTTCTTTGGAGTGGTTTGTCTTGAGTGCATGAGCATAGCTATTCCCTGCTTGCACAAACAAATTAGAAAGAACCCTTTTGTTATGATCCAGGTGTTATTGACTAATTATTAATTGGAAGTTTGTGACTACAGGAGTGTTGCACAGTGGCCTTGCCTTCAAAGTCACTGAGCATTCTTCACAACCTGTACACGGCCATGGCACAACGTGGATTCTGAAATTTGCTATTGATCATTGTTAAACAAGCACAAAGTTGGAAAATTTGCGAGTATGGGCCTGGGATAATTCATTGCTGGTAACTTGTCATGTGCTTTCAAGTCATTTCTGACTTATGGAGACCCAAAGGTAGAATTATCATGGGGTTTTCTTGGCAGGATTTGTTTAGAGGAGGTTTGCCTTTGCCTTCTTCTGAGGTTGAGACAGTATGACTCATCCAAGGTCACTCAGTGTGTTTCCATGGCTGAGTGGGGATTCAAATCTTGGCCTCCAGAGTAGTAGTCCAATGTTCAAACCACTAAGCCATACCTAATAACTACCTAGAAAGCAATATAAAAGCAGACAAATCTTTGATAGCCTTGATATTATGGAAATGGGAAGAAGGGTACCCATGAGCACTTTGTGGACTGAAGAGGGTGAGTGATTTCCCCCATGATTTCCAGGTGAGGTCCCCCAAGATCCATAACTAGTTATAACCCACAGTATTCCTCTCATTCTAATGGTAATGTTGAACATGGCCAGTAAACTTACACAAGTGCCCATATGAACACATGTGATAAATATGGAAGGATGGGCAAATACAGCATGTGTGGGTACAGCCACCTGAAAATGGTGTAGAGCAGAAACCAAACCAAACCAAAGTTCACTTCCTGCTTCTGTTTTCACATGATTTTGGCTGATCTTTATGCTTTTTTTTTTGGAAGTATAACAAGCAATACTCCTTTTCCCCATTGAAAAAGAATTTGTCTCCATTTTGGGCAGGAATGCAGGCATAGGGGAAGGCTCTGAGGGTCTGCAAAAAGAGCTCCTGAACACACAACAGCCTACGGGGCACAGTTTCCCCATCACTGAAATAAAGAAATGATATAAGTCAGCTGAGTATTCCTTGCCTAAGAAAACCCATGAAATTCATAGGATCACCATAAGTCAACAGGTAACTTGAAGGCACATGCACACACATGACAACCACAAAGTTAGCTAGTAAATTGTGGTTGCCAATGAGTTAGATAGAAGCTAATGAAATTTCTCTGAAGCTGAGCATGGCCTCAGAAAATATACTTACTACCCCATGCAGCATCAAAGTTCCTGTTGAGATCAACACCGACACAGGAGCTGCTGGATGCATTTGAGCGACTCTTTCTCCAAAAACGATCCTGCTTGACATAATAATGAGAGAAATTAAATCTGACAGATGGACATTTCCTTTCTCTTTTTCTTGTTTTTCTTCTTACTAACTGTGAATAAATTGATTCTAAACACAAAGCCCACACAGTTAAAACTGTGGGTCGACGTCTTGCATCAGAAAACGCAGCTATGAAGATGTAGCTACATCATCTCTCAAAGCAACCCTCCAAATCCTACCTTGCAGCCTTGCAGCCTCTCTCCAGCACAGCTATTTCTGAGCAACAGGGGAGTAGGGTGATGAGTAATGATGTATCCAGCATTCTGCTAGATGCGTGGCATACTGAGATGGACAGCTGCAGAGGGTTCCTATCAGGAACCTGTCACAACTGTCTGTCTGCCTGCCTGCCTGCTCTAGTCAACTCTGCTGTCAGCTGCCAGTCAAGCAGGAACCTTGGTTCTGCAAGCATTTCAAAATGATTCTCCAGTCAAGTAGAAGAGAAAACCATTAATCTGCCCTTGCTTATTTCTATTACTCTGTCATAAGAAAGTAAATACTATCATTTCCAAAGTTGATTTAAAATTAAAAATTGTTATATACTGAAATAAAATCTTTCTAATGCATTTTTTTCCGTAATGAATTAATTTTAATCCAAGTGAATTGTAATTAATATAGCAACACTGTGGCCATCAGGAATATGTCAATCTACAAATAATAGCAAATAAATTCTTAACAGCTTTGTTGGGGATTTTTATTCTTTACACTATTTTTATACCCATCTTTAATCCCCCCCCCCCGATTTATCTCTTTTTCTTAACTCTATTAAAAATCTACTAAATTCCATTTCTCCCCATTAGGCCATGTCCCCTTTGGGTGTGTAGCCCTTGAGTACTTGGCCCACTGGGAAAATGACCTCTATCCCATCCTGTGCCCATCCTGTGCTAGGGCACTTTCATAGAGCTAGGTATCCCTTGTTTACTTTTTTTTTTTGAACTACCATCCATGTACAATATGTTTAGCCAATGAATGTCTCAATTTCATTGTATTCAGATACAGAATTTTTGCATCTTAACTTCTCCACTCATCTTCTTGTTCATCATTTTGTAAGTTCCATAAAGGGATATGTTTGCAAACTGTGGAGATTTAAATTCTTAAAGCCCTGTTGCACTTTATGTCTTTGTAAGTGGATTAAAGTCTGTTGGAATTAGAACTACACAGCTGCATAGCATCTGTATCCAGTAGAGGGCTGCTATTATGTTACCACATAGCAGAGATGCCAATGTGTCTGATGCACATCAGTGCTCAATGTACATTGGTGTGCCTTGCACAATGATTGCATGCTGATGTGCATTGGTCTTTGTGCACATTGGGCATCCTTGCTGGTATCCCATTACACATCTTCACAATTCAGTAAAGGGGTTTCTTAGTGCCTGTGCTATGTAGCTAGGTATATTAAAGTTATACAATGTAACATGTCATATAAGATTCTGGTGATATTTTCTACAGCAAACTGTGCACATTACCTGAGTCCAACTCCAGACATAGCCATCTATGTTGAAGAGAGGAACAATGTAGAAGTTCATATTGTCCAGTATATTTGTCATGTTACTGTCCTTTCCATAGGTCCTGGTGGCCTGAAGACATAGTGATGGACTCAGAATTTAGTTTTACTTAAAAATTAAAGTAAATTAGAGTGTTGCCCTCAGGCTTTGTACTTAGAAGTAAGTCCCATTGTGCTAAATGGGGATCACACCTAGTTAAATCTGCATAGGACTACTACTTCAGCTCATTAAATTGTGTCAGATCTCATATAGAATCTATTCCATATCCTAATCATCATATTTACTTGTAAAGTTCCACAGACAAAAGGATCAGTTTTACACCTTGATAATGCTTAACTATACAGGATAGACGTAAATTCAGTGTTTATATTCCCTGGCCCACCTTGATGACAAGATCAGCCATACTAGCAGGCAGCATGAAGTTGCTACCACAGGCAGAAGACATTGGGCAGTGTGGAGGACAGTGCAGGTATAGCCATCTTACTGTTCTTCAGTACTGGAACTCAGGCAACTGGTTTGAATGTGGAGGTGAAAAATGTCCCATAAGGGTTAATGGAATAGATTAAGCTGTCAGTTTTTCTTGGTTGTTGTGGATGGAATGAAGAGGTGGGGTGTGCACACCATTTTCATAACTCCAGGTGGTAAAATATCCTGGACTGGTCCCGTCACATGGGTCCCTCACTGAGATGTTACTGGCAAACTGAGGGTTTATCCCAATTATTACTGGGAATATATCTTCTAGGGATGGAAGGAATATTCAACAATAATTGAAAAATTGAAAGAAATCCAGGTGAGAATAATCCAGGACTGACAAGATTTTTTGCTATTTGGGACTTATTTTGTATAAAATGTGCATGTGGTTGCTTGCATTTGCTGCACAGGTAATAGCATTTTCTGTGCAGAATATAATATTTCCATGCAGAAAATACTTCACCTGGGGACTTATATGTGGGCAATTTGCATACAAAACAGCATTTTCTCCACAGGCAAGTTTTTTTTCTGTGCAAAAAATAATGCAGATCTATTATTTTTGCCATTTCCTGTTCTGAAAATGCTGCTTTCTATGCAGAACAACCACATATGAATTTTGTGCAGAATAAGTCCAAAATCACAAATAGGCATTGAACACTGGTAGTTTTCACAGATTTTCTGGCAGCAAAGAATATTGCTAAAATTACTCAGTGCTTCCTTTAAGCAGAAGCACAGTGAAGAATTTGTTGTTGCTGTGTGCCATCAAGTCATTTCTGATTTACAGCAATCTTAAGGTGAACCTACAAAGGGGTTTTCTTGGAAGAATTTGTTCAGAAGCGTTTTGCCCTTGCCTTCATCTGAGGCAGACAGAGAATGATGTTTCCCAAGATCTCGCAGTGAGTTTCCATGGTTGAGCTGGGATCTGAACCCTGGTATCCCACTGTACTGGTTCAACACTCAATCTGCTGCACCATGCTGGCTTTCTAGTGAAGAATTATATCCTTACTATTTACACAACACAATTATTACTGTTTGATTCCGCATGACTCCAACCTATGGGATCCTGTGGCTATTAGTACTTAGAATTCCTTGCTAGAAAATTCAAGTAGTAGAGCTGTAGTTGTGGGATGTGAATCCAAATTTTCTGGCAGAGAATTCTAATATATGTATGTATGTATGTATGTATGTGTGTCCCTCATCAAGTTACAAATCCCAGAAGTTCATAGAATGCAACAATGATAGTTGAAATGGTATCAAACTTCTGTAACTACAGACACATTTCTGGATATCATATAATAAAAGAAACTTTCTAACATTTTTGTCTCTAACAAACTATAGGGAAAAGGAACACTTATCAACTAACCTCTTTCACAAACCATTGGCAAAAAGCAGGTGAAATCCACTCTCGTGCATGAATTCCACAATCCATGAAGATGGCCTTTTTTGCATCGCTTTGTTTCCCAATCTGTTTTTGAAACATTTTCCAAGGTGAGGAACGCAGCTACACAGCAAAAGGAGCTAAAACTACCCCTTGCAACTTTCTTAGTTCTCTTTTGGGATCTTCTCAGAGATATACTTTTTGCATTTAAACAGCACTTGCCATTTCAGTTGGAGGAAAGGTTTACATACTTTATAAGGACATAATTCTATGAATACTTAACAAAACTAGGATTCCCAGATCTCAGGGCCCCTCTTTTCTGGTCTTCAGGATGAGAAGGTGTAATCTCAGAGTGAGAACATCCCCTCAAAAAGCAGATTCTTTCCACACCCCTTCACCCTCCATTGTTGCAGGCATAGCAACTCTAGTTGGTTTTCTGTTCAAGAATTTGGAAAATTTTCTTTGGTTTGACTACAGCTCCCATGTGTTCTTAAAAGCAGTGGTTGCAAAGATGTTAAAACCAATGCTGGGACATGTAGGCTTTTTCTGTTCAAATTAGAGCATGGAAACCTTAATTTCTGACCAGAGAAATACTTTCTCATTTGTTAGACCTGGTTTTTATCATGTGAATTACAACCTTTGAACACCTGTAAAATGTCCCTATGTCTAAGGTTTTGACTTTGACATTCCAGGGTCTGGGATTCTTCTGATCACTCAAGGAGCATTTGATTAAAAGGGTGCTTTTTATTTTTGCTCTTCCATATAATAAGACTCCCTATTTATTCTTTGAATATGGTTCAGAAAAGAGCCTTTTACCTTAAGGAGGTAAATGGGGTGATTTTCAAAGGTGTTTCCAATTTTGATTCGGGAAACCAACTTTGGATTCTTCTTTGCAATTCTTGCAGTCCATGCAGAAATCTGGGTGAAATAATAACAGGCAATTATTCTTTTTTTAGAAGAAAATTAGACATCTACTACCCACAGATTTTTTTAAATTGTGGCTGAAAGTCACAGCACTAGGATTCTAGATATTTGTGGAGAGTAGCAAGTGTTTCTCCTTCTTTCTTGCATTTGCAGCCAGATGTACCATTCCTTCTTGCACAAAGAGAGTCCCATACTTTTGTTGCACTTGCAATTCTTCCAAAACTTCCACCCATCTATTTAGTGTCACTAATTGACCAGAAATATTCCCTGCCCTGCTCTTGTGTCTTTGATAGCAGACCAGTATTGGGAAAACATGTGACCATCAGCTGATGCCTTTAGATCAAGCTGCTAAAAATGCTAGCAACTATACCTTCTTCTCAAGAACAGCGGAGAATGAAATAGCCTTACAGCTCTAATTCCTCCAACTTCCTCAGGATTACAGTATCATAGTTTAAACACAGTATCAGTTGAGCATACAGGGATATTCTTAAATAGTTGATCACTGTTTTACAGGAGATAGCCTTTTTTTTCAAGCCGCTGCAAACATTTCTTTTAACATCAGAGAATAGCACTAGAGTCTTTACAATAGTTACCCATCCAGAACCTACCTAAGCACAACCTAGTAAATATATAGAAACCAGGGTGGTTGTGGTTGGAGAAGTTTTATTCTGACCAAATTGTAAGTTTTTTTTTTTTTTTTAAATTTAGCTTTTTGTGCCCAGGTGCCCAAACACACAAGTACAAAACTTCATTCCCGTTGAAGCTTAAATATTAACACACAGTGCTGTACTGACCCTTAACACCACCCAGGGCAAGGGGGTGAGGTGAGAGGAAGTGAGCGGGGTGAGTGGCGGGCAGAAGTGGGCGTGGTGAGCGATGGAAGTGGGTGGGGTGAGTGGCAGTGGGCAGAGAGGGACGAGTGGAGGTGGGTGAGTTGAGCAAGCAGAAGTGGGCAGGGTAGGTGGCACTTGAGGTGGGGCGAGCAGCAGTGGGCTGGGGAGGGGCAAGTAGAGGTGGGTGGAGTGAGCAGCAGTGGGGGGCAAGGTGAGTGGAGGTGGAGCAAATGGCAGTGGGGGCAGGGTGAGCAGCAGTGGGCAGGAGAGGGGCGAGTGGAGATGAGCAGGGCAAGCGATCGGCGGAAGTGGACGGGGTGAGTGGCAGTGGGGATGGGGCGAACAGCGGGCAGAGGTGGATGGGGCAAGCGGTGGGGGGTGTCCCCCCTGACTTTGGTGCCCAGGGCATGTGCTCCAGTTGCCCCAGCCTAGATCTGCCTCTGCTAACATAGAGTGTGTGCATGTGTCTTCAAGAGTATTAATTTCATAGGGTTTTCTCATGTAAGGAATCTCAGGGGTGATTTGGTATAAGCTTAATTGGCTTATGAAATTTATATTTTATATATCTGGATGTGACACAGAGTCATAGACAGAATAATGACTGGGGGTGTTTTGGTTACTGTATAAGGAGCCCTGGTGGCGCAGTGGTTAGTTGCCAGTACTGCAAGCCACAAGGTTGTGAGTTCGATCCTGCCGGGCTCCAAGGTTGACTCAGCCTTGCATCCTTTCGCAGGTCGGTAAAATGAGTACCCAGCTTGTTGGGGGCATGTATAGAAATGTATCGAAATACATGTTATTTGTAAGTTGTTCGCCACCTCGATCCATATGGAGAGGCAGGATACAAATAAATAAATAAATATATAAAATAATTGCCCCTCAACTGCGTTCATGTTGAACATTGAAAATGGATTGTATTTGTTATTAAATTAGTTTTTCAGAAACATGACTTTTTAAAAAAAATAAGCAGGGAGGAGTTCATTAATAATGAAACTTAAATATAATACAATACAAACTGGTGTTACACACTTTCTATGCAATGTTCCACTCGACAATCAAGTTTGTAATTTTTTTGTCATGGGCAGAGATAAATAATTGGCTCACAACTGATTCAGACTGCTTAATTGCAACCAGCTAACCTTAAAGAACAAAAGCATTTTTGTGGATAAATGTTGGCATGGACAGATAAAATATCAACCTAACTTCCTTAGTCTGGACATCGAGATAAGGGGAAAAAGAAAATATATACAATTAATTACAGGAGGACATACATAATTAATTACTTAGTTATATAAATATATTCATATTTGTTATTTTTAAAAAGAATTAATTATGCTTTATCAGTTTGTTATAACCATCAAGATTTACGTCTTTCTTACTTTTTTGTGTATAATTTTTATTTTTACAATAAAAATGTTTTTTTTAAAAGAACAAAAGCACAAGCACTTCCAACTTAAAGCCAAGATGAATATTCAGAGCTCAAGAAGGTTCTGAATGAAAAAGAGTCCAGTGAATAATTTAACCATTTTTCTCCCTGTGAGAAAACCCTTGAAAACAGTGCAGTTTTGGACAAATATTCAAAGTTTGAGATTTCTTCTGTGAAAAAAAACCACATGTGGATTTTCTTCATGGAAAACAAAATTGCCTGTGCCAGAATGTTGTTTTCTGCATAGAAAGTCATGTTTTCTGCACAGGAAAATTGCTTTCTCTGCAGAATATAACAGTTCTGTGCAGAAAATGCCATTTTATGCATGAAAATCACCCCTCTCCTCCTCCTCCAAATAAGTCCTGAAGAACTGTTAAGGTTCTTTTCTATTCAGAATTCTCCTTGAATCTCTCTTTTTACCCAGGATTCAAGTATTTATGAACATTCTTTTCAGCCCTTACCCAGATCCTCTGTCACATGGAGTCCACATAAACCTCCAGTGACAGTGCTGGATCTAGAACTATTCCCAAGTGATACATTTGCTCATTAAAGCATTTCTCTTCAGGGCCAGTTCCTAGATCTAGGAACCATTGGCCAACAGAACTTCCGTCATGCTAGAATTAAGCTTCAGTTTATTGACCCTCACCTAGCCCCTCACAGCATCCAGTCCTGTGCAGTCACAGATGACTATGATGATAAGAAACAGTGCTGAGTCTCATCAGCGCCCAGTCCAAAATTATTATAATCTCAGTCAGTAGTTTCATACAGATATTAAACAGTATGAGGAAAAGATGGAAGCCTGTGGTACCCCACAATTTAATAGCCAGGGGCTGAACAGAAATTCCTCAATGCCTCTTTTTGGAACTGGCATTGCAGATAAAGTGAAGCAAACAGGACATTGTGTTGTCTAGAACATTAGCATGGTCAATAGCATTGAAAGTCACTGAGAGAACCAGTAGGATCAACAGGGTAGCACTCCTCCATCTTTCATTTGGTATAGGTAATCAATCAGGGTAACTATGGATTTTTCATGGCCCCATCTGAGGTTCATTCTTCATAAGATGTGCATACATCTTGTACCTAAGTACAACTCAAAACAAGTGAGGACAGACCCTTTGAATATTTCAAGTGGGACTTCTGCCCTTTTGAGAATACATTTTTGGGATAATAAACTGAATCTTTACCTGATACCATTCGTTATATTTTGTATAGCTGTATTTGTTGGTAGATCTCTTTCTGTGGTCAAGTTGTTTTTCAATGTCTTCTTGCAGGTTTTGAAATAAAATCCTATGTAACACAGAACAAGAACAACAAAAACATACTTGCTGTAAGAAAACTCTAACTTGTCTTATATGGTGCACTTTTAAACTTGTGCTTTTTTTAAAAAAAGGATTCCTGCTATAATTTAATGTATAATACAATTTTCAGATCTTGTATTAGCATAAAAACTGTGAATCCTAATCCAGCCAAAGTGCTATGCAAACATCAAACTTATTCCATTGGTTTCAGTGGAATTTTAGTCACAGTTGAATACAGTTGGATTGGGGCCATTGCAGCTAGAAGATATATGCTTTATCTAGCATCAGTAGCAATGTCTCTATAATCACAAAGCGACATGAACAAGAATATATGGGACAAATTACTTGGATTGAATTGAGCAGCTAATTAAATCAAAATAGAAAAATGTGCTTCACTATCTATGGTGTCTGAAATGAATATTACAAGGATACACAACTAGAGATGTGTGTAATTTGTATGCTACTTTAACTGCTGTAGTTGCAGCCTAAGAATCTTGCAAATGATAGTTTAGTGAGGCAGCAGGGATTCTCTGAATCTTCTTCCCCTTTAAACTTGTTTTAAGTGCATAGCGTGGGCTTAGAGCAGAGGAAGGCACAAATGGAATGTTGAGACAGCACTTCCATTGGCAAAAGACATCCAACTCTGTTTGATTTCAGCAGCCTGGCAGGGTGGGGACTGCTTAGTACTTGGATAGAAGACTGTTGGGTAATACCACAAAATCCCACATAGGACTAGGAAAGAATAATGTCTGAAGTTCTGGAGAGCCCCTCCTGCCAGTCAGCATTGACCATATTGGACTAGACAGACAGTACTCAGGATAAAGTAGCTTCCTATGCTTTTAGACCTGGGGATGAGTAATTGCATGATCCAGGAGACTAGCTCTTTTCTGCTGTGACTGGAAGGGCAATTTCAGCAGCTTCTAGCCAAAAGGGTATAAGGGATGGATCACTTGCAGCACTATGATATTGGAACAGTCTCTTCCAGGTGTGCTGCAAAGGGTTTTACCTTCTTCTTCATTTACCTTTATCTGTACTCTTGATATCAACTTTTGTCAACCTGTTACCCTGTAGATCACCCCAGCTGGCATGGGAGTTGCTTGGGAAAGACCTGAGAAACAGTTAAGACTTAACCTACTCATAATGCATGTTATTCTGCTCCATGAGAGTCTCAACATGTTTGGTCTGATCAGCGCTGACATGAAAATCCACTTCCATCTGGCTGACTATGTGTAATGCTGAGACTGGATACCAAAAGTCAATCTCCTGAAGAAGAAAAACAGAAACTTCTTAGTGATGTCAGCCTGAATGCAGATGCTGTGTCAAAAATAGCTAGATTTCTTCTGAACGTTTCCCTTTTTTCTGATCTGTTGCTGGTTTACAATTGTATTGTAAGACATAAATTATACTAAATTTATACTAAATTAAAAGCACTCTGTGCGGTAGACAAATTTCCTCTTATTCCTTCTATAAGTGAACAAGAAAGGAAAACTATAAAGCGGGGCTAGGCAACTGGAGTGTGTCCAGGAATCAATTTGCTGCCACAACATTCTCTGGGAACTGCTTGGCCTGTCAAAATTGTCCCCCTGCCACCCAAGAGAAGAGAAGAAAAGAAAAGAAAAGAGAAGAGCTAAATCTTCTGGTCTATTTCAAACCACACATCAAAGGCTTCGGTCTGCTTCTGATTTTGAGATACATGTAGCTTCTGATACTAAACAGTATAGGTAGAGCCTGCATCATATTTAAAATGCGAGTTACAACTCCTGGTTGCTTCCAGGTGAAGCAATTCATCCTTTGTTTGATTGGAAAAAGTAAAGACCAGGGAGTCTGTAAAGATTTATGGTTGTAAAAAGAGTTGCAGAGTGGGGGGCGGCTGCATATCCTCCAACATTTCACAGATGAAAATCAGGACGCATGTGGCTAGGCTATGTTGGTCAAGATGTCAAAAGTTATTATTGAGGAAGAACACACAAACTGTGAGAAGCTGCAGTAGTTTGCTTTTGCCTGAGTCTACAGGGAAGGGTAAGATTCCAACCCTTCCAAAATCTACTTTTGTGCTTCGAACTCAGCTTGCAGCAACTAAAGCAAGCTGAGAACAAAAGGGGAAGATAGGAGGATGAGAGAGAAACTGGGACATTTTGAAAACAGCTGAAAAAGTGGGACAATAGAGTATTAATTGGGACTGTCCCTGTCAAATTGGGACAGTTGAAGCGTATGGGGCTGCATGCTGCCCAAATGCCTCATTTTGCTCATCTGTACTATAAATCTTCATTCCTACAGTTTCCCATTCAAATACTCAGTACGAGTGCATATATATATGCGTTTGAGGGAGCTGGACTTTGGTGAATGTTTCCATTGCCAGACTCTACACAATTCTGTGAGGGTGGCAAGGCTTTGGAAACAGAGCTCATAGGATTGTTCTGCATTTGTTTGCAAAGCTATAGACATTTACCTGGAAACATATTCTGTTGAATTCTGTGGGACTTCTAAGCGGATATGTTTGGATTTTGCAAATAGTGTGACCAATTGCTAGTCCCAAACAGTGCAGACACATTCAACCAAAGGGACTTGTATAAGTGTTGACTTGCCATTCAGGAGTTTGTTCATCGGGTCTGCTTTGGTAGGGACTAGAAATTAGGTTTAGGCTTTTGTTGTAGAATAGTGGTTAAAATTATGCATCTTTCATAATACATAATTATAGTACTTTTATACCACTTTAACAACCATGGTTCAATCCAATGGAATCATGGGATTTATGGCTCCCTGAATTATTTAGAATCCACTACCAGAAAGCTCTAGTACCTCCCCAAACTACAAATGGCAGGATTCTATAGGAGGCAGTCTTGGTGGTTAAAGTGGAATAAGAGTGCTATTACTGTGCAGTGTAAAAGAAATCTAAGTGAGTATCCTTGTCAGATCCTTAAATATCTTCAGCATACTAAATAAAACATAATCTTCATTTCCTAATAATTAAACACACTGAAAATAATGTTGATGACAGGGAAGAAGTTTTTTTTGGCCCCTTTGAGTTCCATATGTGAGAAAAGCAGGATATAAAATGAATGAATGAATGAATGAATGAATGAATAAATAAATATTTTCTTTTTTTCTGAGAAAGGCATATACAGGGAAGCCCACAGACTTAATATATTCTTTAAAACAACTGAATATAACTTAGAAATGGAACACAATTGGATTTTGATAAAAAAAAAACACCTTTATACTGAAAATCAAATTTTGTCATGTATTCTCCTTTTTTTAAAAAAACACTCAATTAACACTTAGAAGAACTGTGACAAGAAAAAGTAAGTTTGATACAATTTTGACACATTTGAGCAAATAAATACTCTTTATTTAGGCTAAAATTTTACCTCAGTACTAGTGATGTAACTTTCTTGGAAAATGTTGGCACTGAAAATCATCTGCTTCTCTAAATTGATGGGGGTCTCATTTAGTATGCTTATCTGATTTTCTTTTAGTTAAATAAAAAAAATGTCATGTTAACTATATATGTTCTATGAATTCTAGGGTTTTGCCTAATACAGAGAACTGTACTTGAATGGTACTTTGTAATTCTAAATGAACTGAAAAGAAATATGTCACTATTTGAACTGACATACCTGTTTCAGGAGATCAGTTCAGGGAACCTGCAGGGAATTCCTGTGCTTATCTACCAAAATAAGCCTTGATGAATCAGTGAAATTTACTGTAGCTTCAGTGTTATTTCAGTGAAATATTTAAATAATTTTAAAGCTTTGTGCATCTATATGCCTTCAAGCTGCCTGTCAACCTATGGTGACCCTATGAATGTCACAGGGTTTTTAAAGGCAAGGAATACTCAAAGGTGGTTTTCCCAGTTCTTTCCTTTGAAATGTAGTCTACAGCTCCTGGTATTTATTGGCAATCTCCCATCCAAGTATTACTGGAATACTGATAAATATTTTAAGACATGACAACTCAAGGACATACACTATCCTTTAGAGTGTTGGAAGGGGGAATGAAGTCATTGAAACCTGTTAATGTACTAATTTTAACATGCATGAAGAGCACATAAATATATGTACTTTGGAGACAGAGTTACCTGAAACCCCCCCCCCCAAAACTTCAACTTTGATTTTAGAGTTACTGGTATATGTATATATCCCACTCAGCCAATTTGACATGTATTCTGTTAATTCATTATGATATTGCTATTTAAAAGTATGTGTTCCTAAACAAAGAAAAAATTCTACTCTATACTAATCACTAAGGAAGTCTGTGGCTGGTTTTGAATAAGGTCTTTAATATTCTTTAAGGTTGTAAACTCAGAAAATTATAGCATTTGCAATAATTACAAAACATTTCAAATTGTTCTTTTTTAAAAACAAACAAACAAGATACTCAGCCGTAAGACCACAAGGCACAAGGAAAAGAAGAAGGAAAAAAGTGAAGTTGTCACTCAGAATAGCTCACCTGTATGATGTTTGCCAAATTCTTCATGAAGCTCACTTGCTTTTCATTCTGAGGCTTTACACGAAACACCTTGGCACTTTGAAAAATAGAATGAAGGAATGAGTAGGCATGACATCAGTTTCCCTACCCTGCTTTGATTTAAGTGAAAAGGCTCTACCTGTCAAATCGACGAGCAGAACTGAGAACAAAAGCACTGACGATGAAGCCCACAGCCAACAGTGACTTCATGTTTCTTCTACTTTGCAGCAATTGGTCTTTGTCATTTTTATTCTTCTGCCTGCTGATCAGCTGACATGCATGATATCATTGGATGATATGAGGTTTCTGCTGTTACACCTAAGTACCACGTACAACTCTTATTAGTGCTTTCAAATGAGATGGAAAATGACCCATACAACAATATATTGAATCAATTTCAAATGCTACATAAAGTTGGTCTGTGAAATATTGTGGAATGAGTGGGATATAATTTAACATCATTGGACTAAATCTGAGGCATTAAAACTTTTGAAAGATGTTCCATTGACTTTCGTGGACCTACTAAGTCAGTCCAGAAAGCCAGGGGAGGTTAGTGAGCACATCTGACTATTAATAGATCCATGGATGATCATATACAGTAAATTGGCAAGGATTTTGGACTTCTGATTGCTCAACAATCACAGCAACAAAAAAGGAACTCTTTCCCAATAAACTTTTCATCTGAACACTTGAAGTAATCAGGACTGGATCTTTGTGTGGCAAGACAGTGAGCTCTGTTTAGCTCTGTTTGTGTGAACAGATAGGGGCTTCTGTTTTGTACTTTTACTCAGAATACATTCCTGTGCTCAGAATTATCAGTGTACCAGCCTTCAGGGGCATGTGTGTGTTCCTGTGAAGCAAAGGCTATGGTGATGGCACAAATGCTGCTAGTAGGGTCTCCCATATCAGACAGGCTTTTGCTAAAGAGCAAGACTAAATGTGCAAAACAGCTACTGGCCAGAACAAGTAGCAAGGATGACATTAGTGGAGGATCTCTTGGAGACAATAGAAGTGGCACCATTGTTACCTGTATGTTGGGGGTCCCGGGAGGAGCGCCCAAATAACCAAACAACAACACAAAATGGGGAAATTAAGCTTGAGCACTCTCTTAAGCTAATGAGAGGCAGGGTAACTTTAGCTAGGATCTTTTACCCCATGTTTTTGGCTTCAGGTCAGAGAGCGTAGCCTGACAAGTTTTAAAGTAACAAAAATAACTTTATTGGGAACAAACAACATAAAAGACACCACATGCACACAACTAACTAGAAGTAGAAATGGAGAGCTTTGGGGAATGGGTAATATGACATCTGGTTTCGTAGTCCTGGAGAGAAGATGAGGTTGAGGGGAAGGAAGCTCAGCGCGGTTCGCTGAGGGGGCAACTCGCTGGACAAACCGACAGCAAGGCTGGATGGAAGTCCAAAGTGTTCCGAAGTAGTCCAAGAAGGGAGGCAGACTCAGTTGTTGAGAACTGAGGGGACAGCTCGTCCAGCGCAGTGCCAGCAAGGCTGGATGGAATTCAGGAGTGATCCGAGAAGTCCTTGGAATCAGGGGGTTCTTATAGGGTGGATAGTACCTACAGGCCATGCCATGCTTGGTGAGAACAAAGGAAACTTGTAGCTGGACAAAGGAGTTGGAAAAGGTCAAGTTTTGCACGATGGGCTTAGCGCTTGATGACAATAGTATGGCCAGTACGTAAATGGCTCGGCATAAAGGAATGGCTCAGCTCTTGGCCTTGCGTCTTTGTAAAGATTCGCGCTGAGAAAAGCCGGTTTGCAAGAAGGTTTTTCCCTAAAGCATCGGAGAGGCTTAAGTTGCCTACCTGAATGAGGTTTGGAATGTACAATCATTAATGGCCACGCCTAATACGTGCTTGTCTGATGGGCCTCTGCAAACACGTGGAGTAGGGTGGCAGAGAAAGGTCAAGTAAAGGCCAAATTATTTGATATCAAAAGGATATCTAGTGCTCTCACCAGACATATCATAACCGTGATAACACCATAGCTAATACTGGTTAGTACTGCACAATAGAAGTCATGGCAAACCCACTTTGAATGCCTTTTACTGCAAAAATCCTATGATGAGACAATCCAAAATGAAACAGACAGTGCCAGAAGATGAAACACCTGGATTGGATGGCATTCCATGAACTACTGAGGCACAACTGCAAACATATTCTTCAAGCAACTCAAGAGATGACTGTATACATGGACATCACTTCATGGCCAATATAGTAATCAAATAGGCTAGATAACTGGAAGCAGAAGATGGAGGAGTTCTGAAAAAACAAGACCAGGAGCAGATTGTGGCCCAGACTATGAACTGCCAATAACAAAAATTAGAGTAAAGCTAAAGAAAAACACAAAACCAACCATTATGTCAAAATGCAACCTGAAGAACATCCCTGTAGAATTTAAAGATAATATAAACATAGATTTCCACTATTAAGTCTAATTGACTGTGAGCCAGAATAACTCTGGACTGAAGCCAAGGACATTGTCAGAAAGGAATGCAAAAAGACTATCTGCAGCCAAAAAGAAAGAGAAACATCAATGGATGACAGAAGAAATTCTTCAAGCAGGTAAGGACAGTCAAGAAGCAAAAGTAAAAGGTGGCAGAAATAGAGGTCCTTTCCACTTCTTACCAGCATCCCATGACGTCCTGGCGTCATTCCGGCAGTGCCTTTGCTGGGATGGGAGCATGTCCTGAATGCTCTCCTCTGCACTTGGCTGGCTGCTGGTGGATGGTAGCATTTGGGACATGCTTCTTCTTTCTGCAGTGCAGCCGGCCTCTTCTGGTGCTGCACTGAGGAAAGAAGTGCTTTGTTAGTGCTTTCGCCCTTCCTGCACAGTCCAGCTAACGCGATCATCATGCAAAAGAGCCCTATTACTGGATTTTTTCCCTGGTAATAGTATAACATGCAATTGCGATAGCTGGGGATGCAATAGGAACTGTGACATTGTGCAATAGCATGTGTTGTGGACCGGGTTCAATGCATCCCCATGCCAGGAGGCACAGGCACCAGGGGAAACTGCTATAATGATCAATGTTGGGAAAAATAAAAATAAAAAGGAGGAACAATAGATCTCTTCTGAAAGATCTGAGAGATCAAAAGGAAATTTGAACCAAGAGTGGAGATACTATATGACCAGCAGGAAAACACATTACGTGACCAAGTAGAAATAATAAGCTGATTAAATCAATACACTGAAGAAATATATAAAAGAGATTAAAAGATGACATTGATTTAAGGAAGAACCATTTGAAGATGAACCTCTAATTTTTGAAAGAAAAGTGAATGCTGAACTCAGAGCATTTTGGAGAAATAATTCATTATGAATAGATGGCATACCACTAGAGCTGCTTCAATCTGCAGAGGCAGAATTTATTCTAGTTCTAACTAAAATCTGTCAAAAAATATGGAAAATAAGAGAATGTCCCAGAGATTACAAACTCTCAAGATATACTCCAATCCCAAAGAAAGGGGACACCAGAGATTGCAGTAACCACATGACCATTACATTAATTTCACATGCAAGCAAAGTGATGCTCAAAATTCTACAAACAAGGCTTCTAATATATTTGAAGCAAGAAATGCCAGGTTTCCAAGCTGGCTTCAGGAAAGGAAGAGGCGCTAGGGATCATACTGCAAACAAATGGTAGATAATGGAGCATACTAAAGAATTTTGGAAGAAAATCATCCTGTGCTTTATAGATTACAGCAAAGCCTTTGATTGTAGATTATGGAAAACTTTGGATTGCTCTTAAAGAAACGGGTGTACCACAACATTTGATTGTCCTGATTTGTAATCTGTATTCAAGACAAGAGTCTGTCTTCAGGACAGAATATGGAGAAATGGAATGATTTGCATTTGTCAGATGGGTCAGGCAAGGCTGCATTTTATCACAGTCTGTTTAACCTGTATGCTGAATACATCATACATAAAACAGGATTAGACCTGGAGGAAGGAGGTGTGAAAATTGGAGGAATGAACGTCAACAATTTAAGAAAGGCAGATGACATCATACTACTAGTAGAAAATAACAATGAGTTAGGATGATTACTGAAGAAATTCAAGGAAGAAAGTGTAAAGGCAGGTTTACACCTGAATATTAAGAAAACAAAAACAATGACTACGCATAACTTTAAAGCAGATGATGAAGATATTGAAATAATTCAAAATTTTCCATACTTCGACTCAATCTTTAATCACAATGGAGGCTGCAGTCAAGAAATCAGAAGACTAGAACTTGGAAAGGCAGTTCTGAAGGAACTACACAAGATACTGAAGTGTAAAGGCATATCATTGAATACTAAAGTTAAGATTCTCCATGCCATGGTATTTTCAGTTTCTCTGTATGGTTGTAAAAACTGGATAGTGAAGAAAGCTGATAGGAGGAAAATCTCCTCTGAAATGTGGTGCGGGAAAAGAGTTCTGTGGATTCTGTGCATAGCACTACTGTTATAGTGCAGATTGAAAGTGGAATAATAGCACTATAACAGTCTAGTGCAGATATGGCCAGGGTCCCCTGGTGGTCTCTTGTTCAAAGGGTAATGATAAACTGAAGTCAACTTGATGACAGTTAACAACAAGGGTCAATTCTGCCTTCTCATATCTTATCTTATATCTTATATCTTATATCTTATATTTTTAAACAAATTCAAGACATTCCCTATCTTATCATTTGTTTTTAGCAGCTGTTACCAACCACTTAACATATCTTCTAACTGACATTTTCCCTGGCCAGTTACTGATTACTATAGAAGGCAGTCTATCTCATTCATCTTGAAAAGACTCCACTATGTATGACCTAGTAGACAATGGGCCTTTCTGCACTACACTACTATAGTGCTCTTATTCCTCTTCACCATCCTGTGGAATCCTGGGGTTTGCAGTTTATGGAGGGTCATTGAGGATTCCCAGCCAGAGAGCTTTTGGCCTCAGTAAACTATAAACCCCAGAATTCCCGAGGATATTGAAAGTGGAATAAGAGTACTGTAACAGTGTAGTGCAGAAAGACCCAATGTGTCAAAATGGACACAGGAAGCATGCACTGACCTCCTGTATTATTCCCAATCAGGGTCTGAGTTTTCCCTACAAGAAAGGCCATCTGTGACAATCATTCTTTCAAAGTCCTTTCAAATACCATCACTCTTTGTGGATGGTAGTGGCAGCTATTTGGGATGATAGCTTCATCTGCATAAGAGCATGAGCTGAATAGACTTTAGGTGCCCATTCAAGTGGACAAACACATCTGGGATTTAGCCACTGACTACCATCCTGTTCCAAAGCAGTCGTAATTTAAATTGACCATACCATAGTTATTGGTACCAAATCCATATTGCCTAAATAATGCAACTGTTAAGGATATGGCCATTAAGAGATTCAATTTCCTTGCATTAATGAAAGCATCATTGGGAAAGGTCAATAAACTCCTTTGTCCCCCACTACAAAAACTTTTCTGGTTAGGGTTGCTAGATCTCATGGCCTGTCCTGATTCTCCAGATTTCATGGGAGACAAATTCTCCAGTTTTGGTGGGCTCATCTCTGGGCAAAGAGCTGTGTACAAATCTCCAGTTCAGGTAGTACAATAGCACTGCTACAAATTTCAAGGGTTAACTGTTTATTGTTACAACTTTCAGAGACTCTCCAGGAGTATTTACTTAGCTTCTTCTTCTTTGCCAGTTGTTGTGGTGCCAGGACTCACTCTCCATCCTGCATCCACCTTCTGGCTAGAAGGAAGTAGGCTAGATTAAATATTCCTTATCTTGTCCTCCTAAGTAAGAAGGAATAATTCCCTCATTTCATCTTGATCTGGGAACAGTCCCTTTAGTTAGTTTCCAAATAGGAAAATATGTTCTCTCTCTCCATCTGTACATGTGTGTATTTAAATAATGAGCTGTGAGTGACTGTGGGTGGTACTTAATGCACACTGGTTAATGATAGCACCAGGAGCTGTCTCTATGTCTCACATTTTTGCTCAGAAACCTCAGGGCCTGGGAACTGGCAACTCTATTTTTGGTTCCAAGGCAGAAAAGACGGGCAAGGAACTAAGTTGTGGCTTCAAGGCCACAATTCAGTTGCTTTGCTTCTTAGCCAGAATACAGGAGCCAGATGAGTTCCAGTCCTGGAAACGAAAGTGTTGTCTGCTTTGCTTTGCCTCCTCATTCATTCCCTGCATGGACAAGGTCAGGGATGGATGAAACCAGCTGTGCTTAGTTGACAGCTGTGCTTAGGTGCCTATTCATTTTTACTGATCCATGTGGATCTGATAAAAGCAGAGATTCACTCATTATTCACCACTGAGCCTTATCTCTCTTCATCATTGTCTTCCTCACATGAAATGTGACACATGTGCAGAGGAAGGTTTCTGTTATACAGAGGTTCTCCATGTGAGCATGAACTCTGGAAAATTAGAGATCTTACAAGGATCATGTGAACAACAATCGCTCCTGTGCAGGCATGTCACTGTGCATGTGAGGAAAGCAACAATGGGGTGTTGTGGGTTTGGCCCTTTTTGCTCACCCATTTTTTTGAAAAAACAGAGTGAGTAACAAATGAGTCAGGCTATAGAGCTGGGTGTCACCAGTATGCCAGTGATGGCTCACTACAGATTCCCAGTGGCTTTATATATTTAAAAATATGCAGATGCATGGCAGAAACGGTACAGGATCAAGCAGTGGCTCCCTAGCATAAATTTCTGAAATTGGTAGGAGCAGAACCATATAATGCCATGCCTGCATCTTCCAAACCTGAGATCTTTTTCAGAAAGATTCCATGGTCCAGGAGGCTTAGCAGGACTGTATTCTACCTCCCAGCACTGATCATCAGGGCAATCATGTGATAGCAATATTGGTTCTGAAAGCAGATTGAAATGGTCCCAGGTCATCAGTCTAAACAAGAACACCTAAAATTTTACAGTCCTTATCCCACTGCTTTAGCACTTTGCCCTGAGAGGAAATATTAGTGACCAAGTGATAAGTGTTACAATCCTTAGGTCTGAGCAAAAAGTTGGGGGTAAAAAAAGTTTATAAAGCATTATAGACCACGGCTCAATATACCCAACTTCCTTCTAGAAACCAGATAAGATTTACCACAGCTCTGCTATAAGTGGAAGATGATGTTTGCATTCATCCTATGATGTGATAATGTCAGAATCTTTTGTAAACCTCTATCGAACTGTATTCTTTCCAGTTTCTGGCAGTTTTTCTTCAGCCATCAGACAAGGATTTAACTATGTCACTTTCACATCCTGTGAAGATGGGCTCTTTTTTTTAGAGATGAGCAGATGTCCTACAGCTCTCTTCTCCCTTTGTTCTCCTCTTAGGTATCTTCACAGAAAATACAGTTTAAACTAATTTTCAAGAGGGCAAGATAAGAATGAGGGGAATGGTGTTGTCTTAGAATCCTCATGCTATATTCTGAGTTGTATCCATCTCAGCCTGAAGTATGTGAAATCCCATTACGAAACCAACTCTGCCGCTTCTGAATGTTTCTGATTGTTTTATGTCTGTATAAGAATAATGTCAAAGCTCCATTTTCCTTTAAACTGGAACACATATACCTGGGTGTCATAGCAACCACAGAATATCCAACCAACATTCTCTCTATACTTCCATTGCTCAGCTTCAAAGATCTCCAACGGTGACCTGAATATAGATGAACCCTGACTAAGGAAAAACTTACCAAAAGTGTGTATGCTTGGTAAGTGCATAGTTTGTTTCAAACATACAAAAAAATCTACAGGCCTTTCCACACAACACTATTATCATGCTATTATTCCACTGTCAACATCTTATAGAATCCTAGAATTTGCAGTTTAGGGAGGGGCCTTTAGAATTCTCAGTCAGAGAGCTCTTTGGTCTCAGTAAACTACAAACCCCAGGATTCCATAGGATGTTGAAAGTGGAATAATAGCACTATAACAGTGGCCCTTTCCGCGCAGCATTTTCCATGTGAAAGGGCGCCTGGAGCATCGTGTGATTGTGAGGAGTGATCTGCACGATGCACTCACAATCACGCGACGCTCCAGGGGCCAGCAGGTGCCGATCATGCACCTTTTCATTTTTGGCTAGAAGCTGAAAATGGTGCGCAATCGTGCATTGCTCCTGGGCCCCACTTGCATTTACCTACCATGCGGAGCCTCCGGAGCCACGCTGGTCATGCTTCCTGCCCCAGTGCAGCCTGGGAAACTCCCAGGCTGTGCTGCAGAAAGAAGAGGCGGGGCTCTCACACAAGCAGGCTGCTCGTGCGGAGCCAAAGGACCCCGGATGTGAGAGCCTCTTGTCAGAGGCTGCTCACGCGATCCCCACACCCCAGAGCCAGAAGAAAGTAAGGTGAGGAAAGGGCCAGTGTAGTGCAGAAATGCCCTATCACTATTTCACAGCGAATTAGAAAGCTGGCTAATACAGTGGCCAGATTTGTATAAATTGACAGGAAGTTACAAAATGAACAATTTATTAGGTAGTTACATGGATGCTTATAGTAAGTTACCAAGAATATTTGGTAGTCACCTGCTTTTATGGTTTTCTCCTTGGTTGTCATTCTTTATACTAATTGGGTAGTATCTGCAAGAGGTTCTCAAAGACCCCTGAGAACTATTTCAAAGACTTCCATATTTTTTGAAGTTCAGTGTGAATGAAGGGCACAATAATAGCAATTCAGATTAAGCTATATGCTTGAAGTTGTAATTTGATTTCTATGTACAGATGTGAAAGAAGGACAGTGAACTAAGATGACATGGAGAAAAGCTGCACATTTGAATTGTGGTCCTTGAGAAGTGTTTTCAATGGATTCCATGGACTGCTAAAAAGACAAATGGATTCTAGAACAAATCTGGCCTGAACTCTCATTAGAAGCCAAGATGGCCAAAGTGTGGCTGTTGTGCTTTGAACGTATCATGAGATGATGTGACTCACTGGAAAAGATGGGAATGCTTGGTGAAATCAATAGGAAAAGTGGAAGACCACATTACAGGTGGGTTGATTCAATCAAGGAAGCCATGGCCCTGAGTTTGCCAGAACTAAGCAGGGCAGCTGGTGACCAGGGCTCTTGGAGGTATCTCATTCACAAGGTCAGCATAGGTCAGAGTTAACTTGATGGCAAGCAATAGCAGCAGCAGCAACAACCATATATATCCAGTCATGTAGGGAAGCAGGGGCGCTGAGGGTGGTTTGTCCCAGCAGCATTTTTTTTGGAGTATCCTCGCTCCTTGCTTGCCCTCCCCCATGTGCCGTAGCCTTGCCCTATTCATTGTAGTCCCGCCCTGTGTGTTGTAGCCCCACCCCAATGCACTGTAGCCCCTCCCCATATGCCGTAGACCCATCTCTGCACCATAGCCCCACCTCCGCATGCCATAGCCCTGCCCCTGTGCTGTAGCCCTGCCCCCATGCACTGTAACCACGCCCCCACCTGCCTCCCCTCCATGCACTCCAATCTGTGCCACTGTATATATCTGTAAATTGTTTAGCCTTGTGCAATTCTAATTTCCATGTTCATTTATATGTGGGCCCATGAAATCTGTGGAAGTGGTATACCAGCATTATTTTCAAGCACTTCATAGTTCACATATACTACCACCTTATTACAGAATTAGATAGGATTCTCTTAAGGCCTGACAGTAAATTATAACTAAGATCCTAATGATGCTCTTAACCATGTTGCCTTGTCATGGAATGGAAACTCTCTGCAAATGTAGAAATTATGGATTACAGTAATACTTCTGACCCAACCCATTCAGTGCCACTCAGATCATTTTCTGAAGCGGCTTTATCAAGGACGATAAAGTTGTTTTTCAAATATGGCTGAATTGCCCAGAAATCAAGCATACCAGCTAGTTAGGCTTCTTGTATTCAGACTATTTCAGAGAAATGTATAGTTTGATGCATATAATTTATTGAGATAAATGTTGCTCAGTAATCAATATAAAGTAGCAAAGTTATTTAAAAATACTTCTGGGAAGGCAGTAAAAAGGCATAGTCATACAAGGTAAATACACAATGTTTTCATGAAAATCTATTTTGGCTAAATATTTGAAGCACATTAAAATAGGATGATGGCGATGACTATTACACTAGAAAGCATTTGCCCCTTCCATGTACACACCTTGGATCATGAAATATAGACAGGCTCTTGCAGTTGCCTTATGTATATAGAATGTGTAGATTTACTCTCTTGCAAAATTCTTACAGTGGATTGGCAGCATTGCATTAAACATGTGGAGAGCTGTGTCTGGACCGATGATAAGCCAATCACAACTGGTTTCCCAAACTGCAATCCTGGGGACTTCCATCTGATAATTTTACCTCCGTTCTTCATACACAGAATTTTAAGGCAGATGACTTAGTCTTTCAATGGTAACTCTCTTGTGTTTTTCTATTACTGCTCACCGCACATAATTTCTAGTAAGATGAGGAAATTAAATATTTGCACAGTACATTTTTGTGGAGCTGTCTGTTAGGAAGCATCCATTGTCAGAAAAGGAACCATCAAAGTGATTTGGGGGCAGATTCACAGAAAATGATCACAGTGTCTCAGGTACTTTAGAGCAGGATCATACATCCCACTCCTCAAAGTTGTGTAGGAGCTGTTTCCTCACTGTGCTACTACATATAGCTATTCTAGGTGTGTGAATATCATAGCCAGTCATGTGGGACCAATTGCTGGTCTCTCAATTTGACTGAAATCCTGTGGGGAAGGGGGAAAAAGATCTGTGTCATTAGCTTTGTTTGCATAGCAGTAATATTCAAAAATGCATGTTGCAGCCACACAAATGAGCATAAATAGAAAAGTAGCTCTGATGTGATTCAGTAAGTATCTCCAGAACTACAGGAAAGAGAAGAAAAGAAGAAAATGAGACAAGTATATCTAGTCAAGACAGGCTAGAAAAATAAATTGGAACAGGCAGAAGTTTCAGGAATGGTACACAGAGGGCCTGCAAAGAAGAAACAGAATTACAGCGTTCTCAAAGATTTTGCAGTTTCATTTTAAAGGGACAGCTGAGAAGTTAGAAGATTATAATGAGCTTGGAGGCTTTGTCAGGCTACCCAACTTATAACCAAATGCTAATGTGCATAATCTCTTGTGAATATTGCTGATATGAAATCAAAATTGGAAACGAGCCAATTTTGAGGAAAGAGTATGCTGTAGCCTCAAAATATAGTTTCTGTCTTTGAATTACAGTTATGGCAAGTGCTTACTCCCACTTATTCCATTTTGCGAAAAAAATCCCAGGTAGTTTCCACACAGTACTAAAACGGCCCTTTGGATTGCCAATTGGACTGTAAATCCTGCAAGGCTACAATTTAAATTCTGATTTTAAAATAGCTTTTCAGGCTTTCTATTTCACATGAATAGCATTCACATATACAAACAACAGAAGAAACTGAGAAGCACTTTTCCAGTCTAATCCTGAAATGTGTACTTGACCCTGGGCTGCAGATTTATGCAGTGAAAGTATGTGAAACTAAACCCCTATACTTACTTCTGAAATGGCTAAAAATATACTTAAACTGTGCTAAATCCAGGGTGACTGAGCAGGTGGAAATAGAGAATGTCTCCTGTACCACCTATACCAAAGGGATCATGTGATTATGCCTGCAAACCACCTAAGCAGATGTCTAATTCACCCTTCCATACAATAATAGAATCTGAGAGTTGGAAGGGGTCCATCAAAATAGTCTAGAAGGATGTGTGTGTGTGTCCTCAAGTCCCCTGTCAACTCATGGTGACTCCATGTATTTCCCAGGGTTTTCTTAGGCAAGGAATACTCAGAGGTGGTTTTGCCAGTTCCTTTCTCTGAAATATAGCCTACAGCACCTGTAATTCATTGGCAAGTGTCCTATTCAAGTACTAACAAAGGCTGATCTTGCTTAGCTTCCAAGATCAGACTGGATTTGGTGCCTTTAGCGTCTTTAGGGTAGTCTAGAAGGATACCAGTCCCTAAAATATTTAGCAAAATAATATAATTGATGCTGCACAAGAATGTGAAAAGGCAACAAGCCTGCTTTGTTGTTGTGGTACAGAAAGGCCATAAGACATTCTATCTCTAGGAAAATGTATAAGGTTACTGACAAAATAATTTTAAGAATTGATGAGGGGAAAAAAATCATAGGATACAGAATCAAAGTGAGACTATGGTAGCCAGGAGGAGAGAATTCTCTTCATAAGTAAATGCGAACATGCCTTCATGGAGTAGAAGTGAGGATATGATTGGCAATGTGTTGGACTGCCAGCATCGTCTCTTTACAAGTTGGTCTTATCTTTGATTCTGGGAGGAGAAACCCATATCTGCCACGGTCACGAAGCTCAATGGTATATGAATACTTAATGCCCTCATCATAAGCCCAGTCAACAGTAGTACCAGAACAAGGATCTGAAAAACCAAAGATACCAAATGCAGTTTTTACTTTGCTGAAAAAGATGTGATAAAATTCTTGTTGAGGAAAATGCAGGCTTCCTCTCACTCATTTTGATGATCATTCAGGAAGATGTGTGACAAAGTTACAGAGTTTTTTTTAAAATAAAAGGCCCTTTTATTTTATTTATTTATTTTAAAATAAATGTACATATTACATCATTCTTTTAAAAAGGCATGATCAAGCCAGCCACTTTGAAGCTTGAAAATCATTAACACACATGTAGTTTGGCCTCCCAGAATATTACATGAAAAGGTGAAAAATGTATAATCCAGAAGAACAGAGATGAAGAAAAAAAAAATACCTAAGCTGGTTTAGATACAGGAAGCAATTAGACACTAGCTGATTTCTGGAAAGTGTAATAGTCAATATTCAAACAGGGACCTCTAAAACTGTTACTGTGTTTTCACATCAAGTGAAATTTTGAGATCAACTGGATGTTCCTGTCCAGAAGTTTATTTTAAAAAGTTGGAAAATTTAAAAAAGAAGAGGTAAAACGAGAAAAAAAAACCACAAAGATTTTTTTTCCATTATGACGAATAAAATTTCATTTAGGAAGGGAGGAAGGAGAGCTGCAATGATGCCTTCAACACAGTAAAAGCTATGTCCAGTCATAGAGCCTAGGATGGAAGGTGATGGGTAGCTGGTGGTATGGAGCTGTTCTCTTTTGTTTTTTAAAAAATTCCCCTCCAAGTGAAACCAGAAGAAGAGAATTAAGTGCATGAGTTCTTGGGCCTGCTTGGAAGCAAGGTGGGGGATCAATATCTACAGGTGGTTCAGATCCTGTAGATACACAGCTTCCTTGACCCTCAGAACTCCCATTTGGCCGGATAGCTCAGATGGATATCTCAGTCATATGGTGTAGAGCTTTCCATTAACAGTATGAGTGAAATCTCTGCTCTTGGAACTTTGGGGCATCTACATCTTTATCAACTATATTTATCTACAAAAATAGAATATCCTGATATCAAATTTCAGGGATAATTCACAGACTCCTGCTTGTTCAAAATATCATAAGGTTTGATGAAAGTTTTGCTACAACTAATACTTACAAATTGTAGTAGCAATTGCTCCATATGTATATTTTGTATGATAGAGACTGGATAAAGCCTTCACTGCTCCCTTAGCCACTTGATTCTGTATATGGAAGAAATACAAACTTAGATTAATACTTCCTCTTCTTTTCTGAAGAAGCTCTGTATGAGTTTAGTGGTCTCCAGGTCACTCGAGGGTATTTTTACCACTATTATTTTCCCATCTAGTCCAGTATTACTATAGCCTGTAAGAGCTGTCCAACATTTCAGACTGTTGGTCTTCTTTTAAACTGCTATCTGATCCTTTTGTATTGTCACAGGTTAATCAGTTTTGTAGATTCAAACATTCTTATTTGAACCTACAGTTGGTTTGCAGTCCAGAGATAATTCTGCACAAGAGAACAGCTATTAGGGATTCCCATTCCATCTGAAAGACAGCATTCCTACTTTAATTGTGTAGTATAGATAGGAACTGCATTGGATTGTGGCCGTTTCTGGTGATGCATTGCCATATAGATGTGCTTTTAATAGGCTCCTGATCAAGCAAGAAATATGCAAATAGAAGCCAGTTTATTAGCATAGCTTGCTGTTTCTGGATTTGAGTAACTAAGTATGGGGGAAAAGATGATTCTGTATCTCTGCTCTGCTAGCAAGAACCCATCAAGATTGGATCCATAAGATCCTCCAACAGTGGAACACTTTGTTATTAGTTCTCCTTTCTCTTAGGACTACAGACTTAGATTGTTTCAAAGCACTCTCCCTTTCTCTCGTTCTATGGTGTGTGTATATATGTGTGGGTACAATTATAGCTCAGTTAATGAACTAGACATGTTCCTGGGCATTACTTCTTCTATAGAAAATTTGGCACCAGAAGTAGAAACAGCATTGAAAGAATAGTGATAGCCTCCTACAGCACCAGAAAAGAAGAGCAGTTCAACAAGGTTTAGCAAACTTTTCATTCAAAACTTACAGTATGTCTGGCTGAAATGAAATAATCCCAGGCCACACAAGCCTTTTATAACAAGACAAAAACATTTTGAGCCTTCTAGAGACCACTTTAAGACTTCTTTGAGAATGGATCCAGGAATGACATTTTTTTCTTTCCCCAGCCTCCACTGTTATCATTATTTCCATTTTAGTGACCAGACTTATAAATCTATGCTTTTTTAAAAATATGCTGGAGGTAGCTAGTGAAGCAAGGTTACCTCTTTGCCTCTTTTCTCTAGGTTTTGCTGTCCATGTAAAGGATTCTGGAGACAGCTACTGTTTACTTTGCTGTAGATAAGCAGAATCCTGCTCTTTCCTAGCTCAAACTTTATTGTATTGCTTATTGCAGACATACTGTTGCAATTGGCACCAAAAATCTATATTCCCCTCATTCACCATCCTCCCAGTGCTAATGCTGGTAAAAAAAACCCCAACAAGTCAGAAGATAAGAAGAAAAAAGTGGGGCTGGGCAGGTATTAGAAAGACTTTGCAAAAAGGAGCTTCTTTCTCAAAAAGTCTGTTAACTGAGGCATGCCTATATTTGCTTTATGCTGTACACTGCTCTCCAAGCTGATTTGACAGATAAAAAAACTTCCATAAAAAGTATACAAATTTCCTAAATCAGTCAATACTGATTAGAACAGTCATTTTGTAATAAGCATTGTGGCAAATTATCGATTTTTAACTTGGTGGGAGATTTACGTTCTTAGTCTCACAGATGGAGAATTACACCATAAGATGAGTATCATTGCATTTCAGATAGTTGATTCCTACCGTTGATGATGGAGTGAAGATGTACAGAAAATTTACAAGTCAAACAAAGTAGCCTGTGGACTTGGCAGTCTACTGATTTGTAATGGCCATTACAAGGTGGTACTATCTGTGAAGCATTTTGATCTGGCACAGTTATTATGCTACCACCATAATCTTATAATTATATTAATTATAATCTTCAGTGTGATGTACTTTTGACTAGGGTTTGCTACTTTCATAGGGAAGTTTTATCCTTGTGAGAGAGAGCAGATATTTGTGTTATGCATCTAATAAGACATTCCTGTTCTCATAGGTAAACAATTGTTCCTCCCCTACACCCTGATTTTGCCTTCTCTTTTTTGCTACATATGAATTTTGTAGGACAATCTAAAATCTTCCCAGGGTGTTGAACCAAAATATATGATATGGTTATTCCGTCCAATCTGGTCTGCTCTGTTTTAAAATGTGAGATTTTGAAGAAACGAGCTTCTTGGTTTCAGCTTTCCCAGATAACATTAATGGAAAGTGGTACTTGTTGACTGTTGATTGTATTTTATATGAGAACTATTCAAAACTACTTTTTTAAATAAAGAAAATCACTCAGTTTTAAGAAGAGGTATGACTGCTTTAAAGACTTGTGCATATTTTGTGTTGGTAGTCTCTTTGTTGGAAAGATGGATCAAATTGTTTACAATAATTTCTTCCAGGGTTAGTGTCAGAAGTAAAGGCTGTCTTTATGGGCAGTATTGTGGTTTAGGCCAAGAGAGAGAGAGAGAAGCAAATATTGGTAAAAAAATAAAGTATAGGTGGACACACTCCTCCTGAGAGCAGCTTGTCCAAAGACCCACTAAATCATGGAACTGATGCTAGTCCCCCCCCCCAAAAAAACTCTTTGTATTGTACTTTGATGTTGGTCACAGGAACAGATCAAAGAATGGGGATAGGAAGATTTAAATTTTCATATTTTTGTATCTTAAAGGACATCTATTTTAATGAAGAAAATGCAATTTCAAATTATTGAAAATTAATAGCAAGGATGTGAGCAAAAATCTGAGTTCCACTATTTCTATATGTATACATATATGACACAAGAGAGCCAAACTGCTGTAATTATATTTATATTAAAAGGGCTTAAACAGAGTTTAGAATGTTATTTTTTTAACCAATTCATTGCTTATGTGTCATTTTTCTCCAAGCAAATTGCTTAACATTACTGATATATTATAAAATCAATATATGGGTAACAGTAATAACTTTACTTTAGTGTTACTTTCTGAAAGAAGAACATGCTTAAAAATACACATATGACTAAAATCACCAGCGTCTCACAATATTTTAGGACTAATATGTAAATAATATTCATTGCATTTTAAAACAATGCCATTTGTATTATTTTGTAGTTGCAGTTATGTCATTTTGCAAGAAATTGTTATGCCTTTAGAGTAACATCTTATTTTCAAGTTTTCTTTCTACAAAATTTGTTGCTTTTTCATAACTAGAAATGTTTCCTATATACTACTGGCTGGGATCAAGCTAGGTTTAAGAAATAAAGCAACTACCAAGAATTTCTAAGGCATTTTCAGGAGGGGAAAAAAATCTCTGACAACAGTTGCTTATTTTATCATTAGACACTTTCATAGGCACATTTGAAAAAGACACAGCAGCCTGTGCTACAGCAGAACATGAAAGAAACTGTAGCTAAATCCCAAGAGGCCCAAGATAAGACAATTTTTCTTCTCCATCTAAATATGCTAATAACATAGTCAAAGATTTGCATCCAATCTTCTTTGTGAAGTGTTTTCTTCTGCTTGTTCTTCATACCAATCTGCTGTATCTTAGGACATATTATATTGCTCTGCTTTGCTTTTACATAATGGCTTTTTGGATGGTGGACACATGAAGTCTCCATGACTTTCTGTGGTTCTGAACACTATTGTTACCATTGTTGGTGCTGGGCAGGTCTTCAGAGTAGCAAATTGATTACATAGAGGAAAAAACTAACGAACAATGTTTTCCTCCTCATGTGGGAAGGAGAACAAGAATTTTAAGAAAGAACTTGGATTTCTTTTGAATAAAATGTCCAAGACACAGGTCTTTAAAACTGAGAACAAAAAGTTGCCACTTGTGTGGATAATTTTCCCCAAAGTGACAATCCCTAAATGACAAAACCCCCCTTTTTAAAGGATTTCCTCTAATATCCCATAGCAAACAGGAATTTGTGTTTATTGTTCATCCTAGGAAAATCAGAAAAAAAGGAATACTGAGGAATAAGATACTTTATTTCAGTTAAGATTTCTTTTTGTTACTGGAACCATGCTTTTTGAAAAGAAAATGGTTTAATCCAAAGGTGTTCATATCTTTTCACCAGCAGATGGACTTTCAGTCCAGCAGAGGTTCCCACAAACAGAAGCAGTGACGTTATTTTTATCAATTCACCTACTTCTTCTAACTTCCCATATCCCATTCCAGGCCATTCCAGAGGATGCTGCAGTCCTCTAGAACAGAATTTTTGGGGATCAGAGGCACTCCCAATAACAAAAGAAGATAATTGGATGCAATTCAATATTTCTGACTGTATCCTTAGGAATGCAGGTCCATTTTATACATACCAGTGTATCGTGATTGGGTGCTTGTTCTTTTGTATAACCATAAGGAAACATCAGCATCTGAGAGTAGGAATGCACACTTATGTATCCTTTGAGGGAGGAGATGTGGTCACGAATGAAACTTGTAACTGCTTTTGTTTCTGGTTCAGACTCTGCAGAGGGACCACAGTACACTGGTGCACAAGGTTCATGCGCAAAATATTCAGTATTACCTGCAAGAAAAAGTTTGCAAATATGAGATTTACCACAATGAATTTGTATTTCTTCCCATCTCTGAGACAGACAATGGGCTCTTATTATTTAGTTTTTTGTGTTGTGCTTACTGTGATTCCAAGACAGGCTAGTGATTTCCATCATATGTTGTTTAGGAATGGTTTCACTCATAAAACTGAAAGCTGCTATTGCTTTGAATTGGTTCATAAATGCAGAACACTACACTGCCCAAAATACTCATTCACATTACCAATGCCTCTCTTCGTTATTAACAGTGATCCAGACATTTGCATAAATGGTGCACAAGAAGCTCAAAAGCAATTTAATTCTCATCCAAACAGAGAGAACATTTTAGTTTCCAAGTTTTTTTGTTACAAAATTCAGATTGAACTAGACTTACAAGATAGGCATATTATGACACATTTACCAGAAGATTCTAGATCAGCTACTTAGTTTAGGATTGGGAGCCTGACCTCCCCATCCTGCTTTACTGGGCAGCAGCCACTGCAACCAATGGGGATTTATTCTTCCATCAACTGAGATACAGTAAACTAATATATCCACCCCACCTTCCTGTGAACAATCTCTGATGCAACTGTCAGAAGGATCCTTAGCACAATTCCTCCTCACACTGGAGATTGCTCATGGAAACATTGGTCTGCTGCGTCCTGCTTGACTGGAGAACAGAGCCCTGTAACTTGCAGCAGCTGCTGCTTAGTAAGTCATGATTTGGGAGACTTTTACAATCTCTACATATTATCTATGCTGTTGAATACATAGGGGTCATGAATACAAATCAATAATGAATGCATAATTGTTGGTTACGCATTTGTAGCTATGACGGTGAATTCCAGCCAATGCTTCTAAGTTTCAGATATCTATCATGTGCCATATTTCTTTTTAAAATCACAGACAAAAACAGCAGTATTTTTAAGAGACATGATTTATGTTGGTTAATTTTTTTTTTTTTGCATTACAGCAGATCTGACAACTATTTAACACAAATGTTCCATCTCATGTTCTGGGTAATTATGTATAGTAGAGTACTATTGGCTCTGCCCCAATAGACACTCTTGTGGACAGGGCAATTTAAGGTCCCACAACATACTGGAATTGTTTTTGGGGTCAAAAATATCCCAAATAAACTCAATCAATGCAAGCTTTTAAAAAATTCTATTTAAATTAGACTTGACTCATCTAGGCCTATCAACTGGTCTGAGATAAGGCTGCTGCTGCTGGGACTATTTTGTTTAGGACATTGAAAAAATCATGGCACATTTTATGCGGCATATTTTTTTATGTAGTAATATAATAATGATTTAATGTAATGTGATGCTATGTATTTATGTGTTATCTTTTTATGATTTTATATAGCCTCCTGGAGAGGCCTTAAGAGTACACATAGGCCAAAACGTGTCATTTTGCTTTTCTGCTATTATTATTGGAGAGAACATGGCAGAACCCTACACCAGGGAATCATGTTGCCCTTCACATGTTGCTGAACTGCAGTTCTGGGCAGCCCTAGCCTATATAAGGAATCCTGAGTGATATTATAAGATGATTTTTTTTAAAAAAAAAGGCATCTAGAGGGGTTCACAGTTTCTACCCCGGCTCTACACTTTCATTCATAGCTCTAACACAGCTTTCTAATCCTTAAGAATTCCACCTGGTTCCTTTTAATGGGGCAGTAACATGATAACCATTAATAAAGGCAAATCCTACACCACATGTAGGGAACATGGTTGGCTCATGAACAAAGAGGCACAAGACATATTAACACCAGCCAAGGAAGATTCAATGCACTTTCCAGTCCACCGTTCATCCCTCTTTTACCTCATTCACAGGTGCTCAGTTTGAAACTGAGCATGTGGGGAAGCAATTGAAAAGAGGATAAGGCATAGAAGACCAGAAGTCTAGTTGTTAATAACTCCTGAGGAAAATTATTTCTATTTGAACAGCACGACAAGCTGAGAAAGGTGGCCAGAAGTGCATTGTTTGATGTCTCTTTCCATTGACGAGATGTCTTGAACCTGTACAAAAGTTTTGCTGTGATGTGTCAGTCCTCTTGAAGCAAAGTACTTCTTTCAACAGGAAGCTAATTTACATATGTCAGATTATTCTAGAATAAATGATTTGAGGATTATACTCTTATTTCTGGAAACAAGTCACATAACAGTTAATGTTAACCTCACCGCCCAAGGGTCACTCCATAGCTATGTGCTAGTTTCTCTGGCTATCCCTCCTACTATACTTACTGCCCCAATCAGCTTTGAAATTCCTGTTCAAGTCAACACCGATACACTCACTGTCGGAAATATTGGCACGATTCTTTCTCCACATGCGATCCTGCAGGGCAAAATGACTGAGGTCTATTACATCCTATAATTGACATGTTTTGCCTTCATTTTAATTCAGAAAAAATAATTAAAAATACAAAAGCCTTATTCATAACTAAACTCCTATTGATGCATTACACTACTGCAACTACATTGGCATAGGTGGCAATAGGACTAAGAAGTCTGCACTTGTGACTATGAAAGAAGTGGTAGACTGGAGAAATAAACTGTTCGAAGCTGTCAAATTCAGTCAACACACTGTACGATTCATGAAAAAGATAACTGGTAGCACATTGTATCAACAAGATTTCTTTTACCTGTTGGGCCTAATGCATAAAGGATGTGTGCGCATGTAAGCCTTACAAACTTTAATTTTTAGTGTCCTGATTTTTTGCTGGGTAAATATTGTGGATCAATGAAGCTAAATGCATGGGCTTTGGGCTTTATGGATGTACACACTGCTGGCACATTATACCCAAAATATAGGGGTGGTAACCAGAATAACAACAACAACAAATTTATATTTCTTAGAATCATAGAATCATAGAAATGTAGAATTGGAAGATACCACACAGGCCATCCAGTTCAACCCTCTGCCATGCAGGAACACCTTCTTACCCTCCTTTTCCCAAGGCTTGAGCCAGAGTATAACATAGATTAAAATCTAATATATAAAAGTCAAAGTTTGTTTGTCTGTGTCAGGTGAAGACCTCATATGATTGGCTGCCTAAGAAGATTCTATGGAATCCTGGGGTTTGTTGTTTAGGGAGAGGCCTGTAGAATTCTCAGCCAAAGATCTCTTGGGCCTCAGTCAACTGTGTCTGTTTTGAATAGGCTGCTTGCTATGGAGACGAGGCCTAGGAGCAAGGAGGACAACAGTGTATTCCCTCAGGAACCCAACCCCTCTGTGTTAATAACTCTGAATACAGATTGGATTGGGGAATATGGGGAAAAGTCACAGGTACTGGACAATACAGTTTGGGTAATTAGAGACACAGGGTCTCAAATCTTTCTAACAAGTATTACTTATGGGAAAATAAAATCCCGGGCGACGCTGGGTATATACGCTAGTACGATATATAACTAAAAACACATAAAACTAGATTAAAACATAGCCAGTACACATTAACATCCTCTCAAGAATATACCAATTGAAAATTTATAGTTTAAAATTGACTAGGGAGGCCTGCAGGAAGAGGTAAGTCTTTTAATACTTTTTAAAATTCACATAGAATGCTTAGCTGTCAAATCTCTTCCAGCAAGTCATTCCACAATCTAGGGGCAGCTGATGAAAAGGTCTTTTGCTTGACTGTTGCCAGTATAAACCTGGCTGGTTTAAGTAAATTGCTCTTAGAAGACCTGAGTGTGCAGGGTGGATTATATGGGAGGAAGCAATTCTTCAGGTAACTTGGACCCAAACCATGTAGGGCTTTAAAGGTAATAACAAACACTTTGTACTTTGCCCAGAAATTAATTGGCAACCCACAGAGTAATTTTAATATCAGTGTAATAGGCTCCCTTCTGGATGTACCGGTAACCACTCTGGCTGCTGTATTTTGGACCAGATGGAGTTTCCAAATTTAGTACAAAGGTAGCCCAATGTATAGCACATTGCAGAAGGCCAACCTTGAGGTTATCTGCATATGCACTACCATACTTGGGTCTTGCAGTTCTAGGAAGGGGGCAACTGGTGTATCAGCTGAGCCTGATAATAAACACTCCTGACTGTCACATCTATCTAAGCTGACATTTGGAGAGACAGATCCACAAGCACTCCCAAGCTGTGAACACAGTCTTTCATGGGGGAGCGTGACTCCATCCAGAACTGGTTGACACAAAGTAAGTTTTCCTGGGGCAGTAGGAAAAGAGGAAGACATTGTTAGAGGTGGATTGACTGAATCAAGGAAGGCACTGCCCTGAGTTTTCAAGACCCACGCAGTTGTTAATGACTGAGATTTTGAAGGTCTCTTTTTCACAGGATCACCATAACTCAAAGCCCTTGAAGGTAGATAACAGTAAACTGGTCAGGGATGAGACTGATACAGTCCCACTGACCACTGTGTTCATAGTGCTGACATATGAGTAGGCTAGGTATTTAAGTGGGGGCTGTAGTCAAGTTGTAAAGGTCTCATAACATCACCATGATGGAAATAAGAGATGAGACTCTAAAAAGCAGATGCCTCCACATGTTGATAATACTGTGCTAGAGGAAATTATGGTCTGACTACATATTATATACCTTCCTGTGTTCCTATTTTGTACTAATGTGTATGAACAGGGCTAATCAATACTAGCATCATTTACAGCTTATTGTGGAAAAGACCTCCTATACAATAAAAGCCTACAAAAGACCATTCCATATTAGACTAGTTTGCCTAGACTTACATATTATATTGAGTCATTTTTATTGTTATTGCATAGCTCATTGAAAATCTGAAGGCAGAAGAAACTACAGGTGGAGCAAAGGCACATGGCATAGACCTTGGGGAAACAGGAATGCAGCAGTACCTTTGGAGACTGTGCACAGGAGCAGTGGTTGAGACCATTCAACATTTTATAGCAACACTGGGATATTTGGACAAACACTGAAACTTCTTCAACAGTTTTCATACAATATTGCAAAGCTCTAAGAGCATGATTTCTATGGGGAAAACTGCCTACAGGAATTCATCCCTTTATGCCTTCTTAGAATCATAAAATTACAGAACTGGAAGAGGCCTCCATTTGCTGTCAAATCTAACCTGCCACTTGGAGCAGGAACTGCAGCTTGAGCACCCCCATCAGGTAGTTGTCCAGCTTCTTTTTGTAGATAGCAAGACAAAGAGACCACCTCTTTAGGTAGCTGATTCCATTGATAAGTTGCTCTTATTGGCAATAAATTCCTTCTAACATTCAATCAAAATCTACCCTCCTGTAACTTAAAACCATTATACGTGGTCCTATCATCTGGGACAGCAGAGAACAAACCTGTACCCTCCCCTCTTTGGCAGCTCTTTAGTTATTTAATGAGTGCAATCATGTTCAGCCTCCTTTTCAGCAGGGTGAACATTCATCAGCACAATTACATCCCTAACATCCAGTCAAACATCTGACTGGTTCTGAGGATATTGAAAGGCAGCAAATGGTTTCAGTGTGCATGGAAGGGAGGTGCTGAGACAAAACATATGTATGACTATGGGTGCATATATGAGTCTGTGCACACAATGCAGAGCATTTGTGAACCCCTAACCCATTGCTCTTAGCCACACAGATCCCACTTGGGGGGAAAAATTACCTACCCCTGCTTTATTCCATGTCCAGGCATAACCATCAATGTTGAATACAGGAAGGATATAAAAGTTCATATTGTCCAATAGTCTTGTCATGACTTTGTCTTTCTCATATGTTGTGACTGCCTGTAAGAGACAAATACATGATATACAAATTCTGTTCTCAGTTGGTTGAGTAGTTTGGAAGCATGAGATAAAAGTTTTGAAAGAAGATACTTACTTTTAAAGGATTTTAATTCTGTTCTTTATCTTAAGAACTCACGGTGTCCAAGAATTAGAACAGTAAAATAAACAATTTTAATACTTAAGCCTTAAATCCTAAAAGGATAATGAGACAGGCAAAATGCTCCAGTCACAAACATGCACAGTTAAAAATCTTTATGAATCAGCAGGAAAAAAGGAGGCTGGGCTCCATATGCTTATAGATGGACCAAATTTTATTCTTTTAAAAAAAGCTTTAAAAAAGAATAAGATTTGATTTAAAAAAAAATTAAAATTTTGTCCCTCTATAAGCACATGGAGCCTAGTCTCCTTATGTGCTTTCGAGTATTTATTCCTGCTCTTAAAAATCTTTATGGCATTCCATGAGTAGAATTCCGTCCTAAAGGTTGTTTGCCTTCTGGTGCCAGTTTTTTTTCCATGGAATGGCACAGCTTTATGAATGAGGGCCAGGATATGTGACAGAGCATATCTTATGCCCAGTTCCTGAAGACAGGCTCTTCTTTCATTCTAACTGCCTTCACAGACACAATTAGTGGGGATGAGTGATAGGTCCTTCTCAGTGGTGATCCCTAGGCTCTGAAACTCCTTTTCCAGGGGGGCTCTAATCTCTGCACACTGGACCCCTGATGTTTTAACAGGCTGTCCATCACAACTTCAAAACCTCTTCTATGGCCAATGGCTGCCAGATTAGAACTCATCACAGTGTGTGTATGTGTGTGTGTAAAATATATACCTATATCTATATATCTATATTTCACATATTTATATGTAAATTTGTTTTTTGCCCAAATGTGTATTACTTCATAGCTGCCTTCACTTAATTGCATTTGCTCTTTTATTGCCTGTTCCCCAGTCTGGACAAATCTTTTTGAAGCTCTTCACAGCTGCCTTTTGTTCTGCTAAATAATGAGGGCAAGTGTTGTGTAGTGGTTTGAATGTTGGTCTATGACCCTGGATACCAGGGTTCGAATCCTGCTCAGCCATGGAAGCCCACCGAGTGACCTTAGGCAGATCACACACTCTCCACCCCATAAAACCTCATGATAAGCTCACCTTAGGGCTGCCATTAGTCAGAAATGACTTGAAGGCAGACAACAACAAATCTTAAATAATAGGGTGTTATTGACAAACCTGGCAACCTCTCTGCTTCTCACAACATCTCACTATTTGAGAACAATGTAAAGTGCACTGGTCTCAGCACAGATAGCTGGGAAATGCACTTTCTGTATTTACTGACAATGCATAAAATAATGGTAAACTGACCTGTTTTACAAACCATTGGCAGAAGGCTGGAGAGATCCACTCACGTGCATGAACCCCACATTCCATAAAGATGGCCTTCTTCCTGCCACTCTCCTTCCCAACCTGTTTGCAGGAAATGGTAATGGTTTAAATATCATTATTACATTATGTACACACAATAATGGACTTATCCATCAGAGCTTGGAAAAAGTTACTTTTTTGACCACAGACCTCCTGAATGTAACCAAGTTGATGGGAGGAATTCTGTGAGTTGTAGTCCAAAGCAGTGACTTTTCTAAGCCTTAGTGGATATCTTCCCTTCCTTTAATGGAGATATGTTGGAATGGTGATATTAGTAGAATAAAGGAGGAAAAAAAAAGTACTTCTAACAGTTCATCTGTTTTTTGAAATGTTGGAGTAGAAAGCACATGTATAAACCACCTGAAAAATCAGAGTGCATTAACAACTATGGGTAAAAATGGTGGTGACAGGAAAGAATGCAGCTTAGTAAGTAGATGAATGATGCCTAGAAGTTTCTCCTTAACATGAGCCTCATGAATATATGTATACTTTGTGAGTATATTCTCACTCACCTACCTTTATACATGCACACACTATATACTCATATATTCATGATACTAGACTTGAGTTCTATTTAGTGTTCTCTGTGTGTTTTATGACTTCGTAACCAAATAAAGTTTGTTCTGCCAAGCGTTCAGTTATTCAGCAGCTCTTAGTAACAAGATTATGACTTGGCATCCTGCATGGAATAGATTTCAGTTACTGTGAACATTAGAAATCCATTGTTTGATGTTCTAAAAGTGAAATGAATAAGCTTTTTACCTCCTCTTGTAGTTTTTCCATCATATCTAACTCTAGATCATGGTATTCTGCCTGTAATCACTTCAGCTTAATAGTACCGCTATTTCTTAAGTCACCATATTTCAAAGTCATAATTATTGATAGATTTCTACCTTTAGAAGGTACATGGTGCGTCCTTCATAAGTCTTTCCAATCTCTATCCGAGAGACCAATTTGGGATAATTTGTAGCCATTCTTGCAGTCCATGCAACAATCTAAGAGGAATCATGCAATAACAGGGTACTGACATATTCTTTATTAAAATATTAAACATGATATATTAAAACATTGCCTAGGTAGCATAATATGATTTCCTCCCTTTCCCGTATATGATACCTTTTCCCAGTTATTGTATCTGGTGTAGCTGTGCTTCTTGAGGAAATGTATCCCTCCATCGAATTGTTTTTCAATTTCTTCTTGTAGATTATGGAATAAAATTCTGTGGCAGATAACAAACATTAGCACAACAGATTCTACATTTAGCCTGCCCTGCCTAAGATTTTTCTATTACATTACTCATTGGCTTAACTCCTTAGTTTTCATCAGCTCCTCAAATACATTGCTGCTGCTGTTATTTTTGGTATGTATCTTCAAGTTGTTTCTGACTTATACCAACCCCAAGACAACTCTATTATAGGAATTTCTTTCAAGATTTGTTCAGAGAGGGTTTGTCACTGCTGTTCTCTGAGGATGAGAGAGTATGACTTGCTCAAAACCACCACTGAGTTGCCCAAGGACACAAGGAGGGATATGAACTCTGGCCTTCTAGAATTCTAGTCCAACGCACAGACCACTATACCATGCTGGCTCTTTCAGGTACATAAATAAAGTAAATATATTTGCTATAGCCATTTTGTATTATACTCATCATCTTCCCTCAGTTGAAATTTAGTTTGAAATTTCATTGGGTCAGGTTCTTGAGGTTTTTTTTGTGGGGAGAGACATAATGACCCTATAATGCACTATGCAGCAGCAGGATGATGACTCTCCATATGTTGTAGGACAACAGTTCCCAGAAGGAAGCCGCTTCAGATTTTGAATGCCATGAGTGGGGACATAAAAATATAATTCCCACTTCTTCCTAAAGGGTGTGAGGGGCTTTTTCATTAAGAAAAAGCCCTACTTTGTGCATGTATGTGTGTGTGTGGTGTCACAATGTGGCCCTATATTTGGACCATGGGCTGAATTTGACCCAACCCTGATCTAGAGGGAGCCAAGTTATATTGGTTTTGAAGGAATTGCCTTGGTTTCCTATTTCCTAGTCACCCCAATGGCACTCACACTTACCTTTAAAACTCCAAATACTTGAAAGAACACCTTCTCCCATCTCAGACTGCCTATGCATTCGGATAATCACAGGTGGTTTTTTTTTTGCATATTACACACACACACAAGTTAAAGGGCCTCCTCCGTGGTGGCACCCTTACTCTGGAATATCTTCTTGAGGCATGAGCCCGTCTGGTGGAAATTTTACATCTTTTTATACCAGGTTAAAAACTTTTTATTTGCACAGGTATTTTAAATTACTGCATTTTCAGGTGGGTCTATCTCTTTATTCTCTTCTGTTTCACTGAATGTGTTATGTTTGCATAGCATACTATTTTTATTTTTATGCATACTAAGCTAAAATCCGTTTTTGGTTGAAGTGTGGTTTGCAAATTCTTAAAATAAAATAAAATGAATATAACCCATAAAAACTGGATGAGACCGAAGGCCAATATTCTAGTCCAACATTCTGTTTACACAGTGGCCAGTCAGTCGCTCGCCAGTAAGACACAAGTACAACTGCATCTTCTATCCTGCACTCACTTACACCCGCAGCATATATACACAGAAGCATGCTTTCTAGAGGGACAGAAGCATAGAATCATAGAGTTGGAAGGGACCAAGTGAGGCATCAGGTCCAACCACCGGATCTCCAATTACAGCATCCTGAGCAGGTAGCTATCAAGCCTCCTTTTGAAGACATTTAGAGAAGGAGATCCCACCACCTCTCTAGGCAGTTGGTTCCATTGCTTAACTGCCACCACCATCAAGAAATTCCTTGTAATGTTCAATAGCAGTCTACCGTCATGTAACTTAAACCATTAGATCTCACTTTGTTCTCTGAGCAGAGAACAAGTCCTCCTGATCAGTGACCATTGATAGTTTATAGGCTTTTCTGTGTCCCCCCCCCCTTTTTTTTGAGTTGTAGTGAGAAGCAGCATGGCTTAGTGATGGACTATAACTCTGGAGAACAGGGTTCTAATCCCTGCTCAGTCATGGAAACCTACTGGGTGACCTTGGGCAAGTTATACTCTCTCAGCCTCAGAGGAAGGCAAAGACAAATTCCCTCTGAAGAAATCTTGCCATGAAAACCTCATGCTAGGGTTGCCTTAAGGCTGCCGTAAGTTGGGAATGACTTGAAGGCACACATCAGTGACAATAAAATGCTATTGTGCACAAGTGCCATTTCTCTGATGCACTACAACTCTAAGAAATTAAAGTAAGAAAGGAGGAAAAGAGATGGAGACACTCTTTGTTCCAATTAAAAATTAGAAATTAAAAAGAAACACCTTCTAGTTTGGGAATAAAATGTTGCAGCTGGTGCCAAGAATTGCCAAGAAATATTCTGGGACAATAGTAATGTTGCTTAGATTTTTTTTTAAACTCTGAATACTACAGCACCAAATATTGGAACCATATGACATACATGTCCCATCTAGAGAAGGTCTATAGCAATCTACTGCCATTTAGAAAGATTTACTGTTCAAGCAAATACCTTTCTACTCAAAGATACGTATCACCAAGTTCAGTGGAACTTGTTCCAGTTTATACAGGATTTTCTTTGATTAGACAATGTTTCCCCTTGTTTGTTTGTTTTTCCCCACTGGATTTATTGGAAAACTCCCTTCTATAAATGAGATGGTATGATGAACACTAATTACAGGTAAGCAACCTGTCCATTTAATTCTGGTTTGATTAAATTCATATCTTTGCATCCCAGTGGCACATCTAGTGTATCTAGTGTAAACAGCATCTAGGCAAGCATGGAAGTTGTGCCCCTACTTTCTTACCCCTACTCCGCCCCCACCCCTACATTTGCATTGGCGCCTACGGCACATACCCTACTTGTCCCACCCTAGGTACACCTCTGGGCCTGTTAGGATCCCATTCAGGAAAGAAGACAAGTGGGATATAAATAAAATAAATAGCATCTTTAATTAAACCACTGCTACTCACTAAGTAGATCATTATAATATAAACAAGACAAAATTCTCATGAACATGTATTATAAAGCACATACTCATAATGTGTTCTGTTCTGCTCCAGCATTGTCTGGACATAGCTTGTCTGATCTGAATTGACTTGGAAATCTACATCAGTTCCAACGACAATATGATGAACTGAATCAGGATGCCAAATATCAAGCTGTACGAAAAAATAAAAATAAATATAAGATAAAATGACATAAAATAAAACTGTAGAGATTCTTCATTAGAAATGCATGCAAATTAAGGCCATTAACTGATAAAGGCATTCCAGTTACTGGAGATGTAATCTTATTTCTCTCTCCTCACAAAAGTATTGTCTCAGTGTCTGCTTGGGTAGAAAAGCATGAGGTGGGGAAAAGAAAGATTTAAAACATATTTTGAAGAGAAAAGAATTGCTATTGGACAATATAGAACTGTTAAGTAATTATTAATAAACTGATGTCAGTGGGTAGGTAAGGGGATTCCTTTATGCATGTTCCTATGTTATTTTGAATATAGGATTTTGTGCATGTTTCTGTACATCTAAAAAACACACCTGTGTCAACATCTTCTTAAAACTGTTTATTAAATTTTAAAATGTTGCATTATTTCTCTGTTTGAGGATCTTCCTTATAGTTTCAAAATTCTTTTTTCTACAAAAGTTAACATCAAATATTTACAAAATATTGAAAACAATAATTCATAGTTGATATTTGATACCAGCTTAGATGGACAATGACATTTGATTTTGATATTTGGTAGTATTCTAGTGGCTGATATACAATGACACTTGGCAGTGTGCTACATTGGACAGGTGGCATGTAGTTCTTTTTATTTGGTATGTTATTATTGCATGATCATAAGAGTTTGTATCTGACACCTGCCAATATCAAAACCAAAAATGCCACTGAATCTAATGCAATAATATTTCAAGATCTAAGATGAAAAAATTAACATTGTGAAATTACACATTATACACATTCAAAGTTTGGAGATTTCATAATGTTTAAGTATTCGTCTCAACTGGGATAATTTTTGCAGATTTTGTTAAATTAAGGAAGCTACTGGAGATATGGTCTTTTCATTTGGTTCCATATCCTTGTATGACAATATAATACATGTTGTTGCTGCTCAAAACTTACATACTTGTCAATTTTGTTTTGTTTTGTTTTGTTGTGTTTTCCCCCTAGTATTGTGATGCTTTCACTATTTTTTGCTCTTTTTCATAGAATCATAGAATCATAGAAATGTAGAGTTGGAAGAGACCATAGGGGCCATCCAGTCCAACCCCCTGCCATGCAGGAACACCCTCAAAGCACTCCCGACAGATGGCCATCCAGCCTCTGCTTAAAAACCTGCAAGGAAGGAGACTCCACTACACTCCGAGGCAGCAGATTCCACTGCCGGACAGCCCTGACTGTCAGGAAGTTCTTCCTGAGGTTCAGGTGGAATCTCCTTTCCTGTAGCTTGAATCCATTGCTCCTTGTCCTGGTCTCTGGAGCAGCAGAAAACAAGCCCTCTCCCTCCTCTGCGTGGCATCCCTTCAAATATTTAAACATGGCTATCATGTCCCCTCTTAACCTTCTCTTTTGCAGACTAAACATACCCAGCCCTCTAAGTCTATCCTCATAGGGCATGGCTTCCAGGCCTCTCACCATTTTTGTCGCCCTCCTCTGGACTTGCTCCAGCTTGTCGATATCCTTCTTGAATTGGGGTGCCCAGAACTGGACACAGTATTCAAGATGGGGTCTCACCAAAGCAGAGTAGAGTGGTACCAGTATCTCTCTCGATCTAGACACCATACTCCTATTGATGCAGCCGAGAATTGCATTGGCTTTCTTGGCTGCCGCATCACACTGCTGACTCATGTTCAGCTTGTGATCTATGAAAACTCCTAGATCCCTTTCACATGTACTGCTATCCAGCCACATGTCCCCCATCCTATATTTCTGTATTCCATTTTTTCTACCTAAGTGTAGGACCTTACACTTCTCTCTGTTGAATTTCATTTTGTTCGCCTTGGCTCAGCTCTCCAATCTATTCAGGTCATTTTGAATTTTGATCCTGTCCTCCGGCATATTAGCAACCCCTCCCAATTTGGTATCATCTGCAAATTTGATGAGCATGCCCTCTATTTCTTCATCCAAGTCGTTGATAAAAATATTGAACAGCACTGGGCCCAGGACAGAACCCTGTGGCACCCCACTAGTCACTTCTCTCCAGGATGAAAAGCAGCCATTCGTGATCACCCTTTGGGTTCGGTCGGTCAACCAATTACAAATCCAACTAACAGTAGCCCTGTCCAGCCCACATTTTACTAGCTTCATTGCAAGAATATCATGGGGAAATTTGTCGAAGGCCTTACTGAAATCGAGATATGCTACATCCACAGCATTCCCTTCATCTATCAAGCTAGTAACTCTATCATAAAAAGAGATCAGATTAGTCTGGCATGACTTATTTTTGAGAAATTCATGTTGACTTCTCGTGATTACCGCGTTCCTTTCTAAGTGATTAGAAACTGACTGCTTAATGATCTGCTCCGGGATCTTTCCAGGTACTGATGTCAGGCTGACTAGGCAATAATTATTTGGGTCCTCTTTTTTCCCCTTCTTGAAGATGGGAACAACATTTGCCCTCTTCCAGTCTGCTGGAACTTCTCCTGTCCTCCAAGATTCCTCAAAGATTATAGCAAGCGGTTCCGAAATGACCTCTGCCAGCTCTTTTAATATCCTAGGATGCAATTCATCTGGCCCTGGAGACTTGAATTCATCCAGTGTGGCCAGGTATTCCTGTACCATCTCTCTACCTATTATGTGCCTCATTTCTCCTGCTTCCTCTCCTGCTCCCCAACCACCAGGTTGAGTGCTTGTATCCTTCTGGGAAGAAGCTGAGGCAAAGAAGGTGTTAAGTAGCTCTGCCTTTTCTCTTCCCCCTGTGAGTAATTTGCCATCTTCTCTGCGCAGCGACCCTATTGTCTCCTTCTTTTTTCTTTTGCTGTGGACATATTTAAAAAAGCCCTTTTTATTGTTTTTAATGTCTCTGGCCAGCCTAAGTTCGTTCTGTGCTTTAGCCTTTCTGACCTCCTCCCTACATCTCCTAGCTACTTGCTTAAATTCTTCTTTGGTGGTTTCCCCCTTCTTCCATTTCCTATACATGTTTCTCTTAACACTTAGCTCAGCTGAGAGTTCTTTAGTCAACCATTTTGGTTTCTTCAGAGGCCTTCCATTTTTCCTTCTTATTGGCACAGTTTTTGACTGTGCCTTCAGTATCTCCTTTTTAAGGAACTCCCATGCCTCCTGAACTCCTTTCCCTTTCACTATTCCTGACCACGGAATTCCAGCCAGCAGCTCCCTAAGTTTACAGAAGTCCACTTTTTTAAAATCTAAGATGAGTGTCTGGCTACCCTTATCTTCTCCTTCCCACTGAATGCCAAATTCCCATAGGGCATGGTCACTCCCCCCTAAAGATCCAACCACTTCTACCTGATTAACAAGGTCATCCCTGTTGGTCAGGATCAGATCTAGAATATTTGATCCCCTTGTGGCCTCTTCCACCTTCTGGACCATGAAGTTGTCTGCAAGACAAGCAAGAAACTTGCTGGACCTTGCTGTCTTGGCAGAGTTTGACTGCCAGCATATATCCGGGTAATTGAAGTCTCCTTTTTTGTTGTATACTGTTAATTGTTTTACTCTGATTCTGATATGGCCTATATTTTATAACTTGGTCCATAAACTTGGTTTATTTTGAATAAAAAGGAAAGAGAAAAAAGAAAATAGAAGTTGATTGTTTTAGTTTGTTGCTATTTTGAATGTTTAATATTTATAATATAGGTTTTAGTAATAACTTTTAAGATTTATCAATGATTTATAAGATTTAACAATTACACCACTTATTATTGTTAAAAAAACCTTACATACGTGAGAAGAAGGGTGATTGCGAGAACTTGGGGAGGGGATTTAAACATTCAAAATTTGGAACATACAGTGGAAGAATCTTACCTGTAGTTTAGAGGCCAGGTCCTTTAGGAAGCTCACTTGGTTTTCATTTTGAAGTTTCACCCGAAACACCTTTTCCCTTTAGTAAAAGTAAAAGATAATTAAACAGGAATAATCACACCACTAACATTCTATATTTCCCTTCCCTTCCTTTCCCTTCTTTGAGGTTGAGGATTATAGGATCTTTGCCTGGACAGCTCTCTTCCATTTCTATAGGGTTCACCCGAGATTGTGCTGAGCTGTGGGCTTGTTAATAATTGCTTGTATGTCTGTGTTTCTACTCAGTCGAATAAGGAAAGACAGATACTTGTGTAACATTCTTCTTTCAGGAATTTACAATAATAATAATAATAATAATAATAATAATAATAATAATAATAATAATAATAAGCCTTCTACCTGTCAAAGCGGCGAGTGAGAACAACCTGAGGTGCCACAAGGAGCCCCCAAAACAAAACAATGAACTTCATCATTCTCTCTTTTGACCGAAAAGCTGTGCCCGAATCTTCTATATATCCTTTTCTGAAAGCACCACAAGCAAACATGTGACTTCCTCTGGTGCTTTCATTCAATCTTGTTTTTAATGTGTGTGTGTGTTTTTTAAAAAAAACTGTTTAGAAATAACAACTCAAAAAAACTGAAGGATGCCATTGTCAGAGTGTCATGTGGAAGATGAAGTAATGTGATGCAAAGTTAATACTTTCCTGAGCTGTTCTGACTCATTCAGTACTATTTCTATCTCAATTCTATTTCACATGGATTCCAGTGTGGCTTATTCACAAGTTAGAAAAGCTGTCTCAAGGCATTTGGCTGCCTGTGGTGACGAGCAAGGTGGAGTCTCTTCACAATGCTCATGCAGAAGCAGCACAGATGGATGGTTTATTCTTATTTCAGCACTGGTGACAACACGACATTGGCCTCTGTTTCACTGGAGACCAACAAACCAGCTTAAGGAGATAAGGGGAAATGCAGGGAAGAACCCCTATATATCTGCCATCTGAGGCAGCCACTTCATTCTGCTTATTGGTAGGGCTGGTCTTTTGTATTTAAATGCACAGAAATGAAAGTTTGAACAAACATTTGCTTTTTTTTTTTAAAAAACTGCTGATATCCAAGATAGGCTGCTTAGTTACAGAGATGTAACCAAGTAGCATATTTTGACCTGATTCCCCCGTCCACCTTAAGAGACAGCAGCAGAAACCCCTGCCTGCCAATGAGCACGGCTGTGACAAGGACTTATAGCAGGGGTCCTGTTTCTGATTATTGCAACACTGCTTGCTGGCAGGCGGGGAGTGGAAATGTCATCCCAAGACCCCTTTTGCCTGATCTGCCTGCTATCTCTTAAGGTGGGCTAGGATGTCATTGACCTAGTTCTCCCTCCACATTTCCTGGTTTGATCTTCATGATTTTGATTATTTGTGAGGCACATGCTTGCTTCCCCTCCAATCTTCCTCCTCCCATTCCCTTACACTCCTCACCCCAGGCTTGTGAGACTTGTGTCTAAAATGGATATTTTATCCTTTTGGATGAACAAGGCTCCCCCCCCCGCTGGAGACATGTCCTGTTTGCCATCTGGCTGCACATTCTGCTGTGTAATGGCTGCTGATAGGCCAGGTCCTCTCTTTGTTCCTACCCTTCCTTTCTCAAGATGACTGCCAGAAGTAGCCAGAACACCAGAACTCTGCTCTTCTCTGTCTGAGGGGAAAATATGGGTAACCACTTTACCTTGTCTTTTTCCTTCTTCCTGAGAATGCCAGAGGCAAAGGAAAGGGAGGAGGGAGCTCTGGAAGAGAATCATGGGGGGAGTTATTCATGATTTTTCTACTTTCATGAGAGTTCTGTGCCCTGAAACCTTGTGAATGTGGAGGGGCTACGGTATAGTAAGCCTATGTAGCCTTACTGAATATAGACCTGTTAAAGGTTTGTAACTCTAGGTTATGAACCTGTAACTGCAATACTGAATACCAATCAATATAAATAATATCTTGTTGAAGTTGTTATTTCAGAAAATAGACATGACTAGAAAATTCCTAAATGCTTCTTTGTTTTTTAAATTTATTTTCAATACTTCCCGCTAGTGCAGGACTGACGACAATTTTTAAGATACATTAAAGCAGAATGATATTTTCTGATACCTCTGACTAATGCTAAAATTCCCCGTAATTATTCTAGGTGTACTTTGTGAATTGTGAATTCAAATCAAGAATCACTCGATTGCCATCTGGTTGAATGAGTTAATTATTGCCTGTCTAACTCACAAGGCACCCATTTTAGGGAGCTATGAAGCTCTGATAAACATTTGCAACAGTGTTTTGTTTTTGTTTTTGTTTGCATCCTATGTGTTTTAGAATTCTTAACAGCCCACATGTAAGACTATTACTTATTAGCCTCCAAAGATACTATTGTATGGGTTATTAAAATCTAAAATATATATTTACACAGGAAAAAAAGCCAGATGTAAATATTTGATGGAGCTCATTGGTAACCATGCTTAATGTAGTAGGCTTAACATAGTAAACTATTTATTGTTTTTCTATTAAGCTTTCAATAAATGTGAATGTTTTAAACACCAGACTGATCTTACTAAATAGTATTTCTCATAGTAAGAGATTAACAAGAAAATGTCTTTGAGAAGAACAGTTTGGAAAAGTTACTTGTTTGAACTTTGATTCCCAGAACTACCAACCAGCATGGCTATTGCTTGCTTATGATTCTGGGAGTGGTAATTCCAAACTAGTTTTTCCAGGCTTTGTCAACAAGCCAGCTTTTCCCAAAGGATGACCCTACAGTAGTTATGAAAATAAAATAAAATAAAGTTAATTGGAGACCTATGGGCCACTTTCCTATCCCAGGCTATTGTTGGATGCAGTGGTGGTAGCAGCCCACAACTGAACTGGCACTAGCTCACGGAAAAGAGTTTAAACCTGACTTTCCCATTTTGTACCACAGTCAACAACCATAGGCCTGAGTGCTGCAGCACTATGGTGGTGGTGGTGGCAGTGGCAGAGAAGTTTGAGCTCTAGCTCAGCATGAGCAAGAGAGGTAAGGTCCTTTCAACCTCTTTGTGAAGACTTCCTGGGAAAATCCCCCCCCCCAATATTAAAGGGTGTTTGCATGGGAAACGAGTGCATTTCTGGGGCCAGTTTTTCTCCTTTCAAAGCCTCTGTCACACATTTCTGTGGTAAAATGTATGCAACCACACTGAGGTGAATGAGAAATTACCTATCACCCAAGTGTCCCAATCTGGCAAAGAGAGTTCCCATTAATCCCCTGACATTCCAACTTTTCCAGATGCTTTTAAAATGTTCTCTGTCCTCCTCTCATTTTCCCCTTTGTCCTCATCTTATTTCTGTTGCCGCAAACTGAGACCCTTTCCGCACGTGGGAAAGGAACCGCACAAAAACGGGACTAACTGGACTTCTTCAGCATCCGGGCGAGTCTGTCTGGATGAGGAGCAGTGCGAGCTCGTCGCTCCGCACTGCTCTGGCGTCCAAAATTATGACTTCCGGTTGGTGGAGGCTCTCCACCAACCAGAGAAGCTAGCCAGCCTAAAGCCCTCCCCCGGCAGATCTGCAGGCACGCACTAGTGCGAGCCTGCAAATCTGCACCGGAGCACTGCGATGGAGCGACATGGGGTCGCACGCTCCATGCTTTTTAAAAACGTCTTAGAGGAGGTTTTTAAAAAGCATGCTGTGTGACCAGTTCTGGTTGCTCCAGAGTGGACTGAGGTGTGGAACTACAAAAAGTAGTCCACCCCAGTCCACTCCATGGTGCAGAAGACCTCTGTCGGAGGTCACTCTGCACCGTTTTAATAGGCCGATGCAGAAAGGGCCTGAGTTCAAAGAGGAACAGTGGTTTGCATTCAAATAAGTCAGCAGGAGGGAGAGGAAAGGAGCAGCTGGGATCTTGCCTTTGCATGCAAAATTAGCCTTTTCTAAACTCAGTGTCGGAGCTTGGATCTGTGAGGGTAGGGGTGGGAGCAGAGGCAGTGGGCAGAGGGGCAGGAGCATGGCTATGGTGGCATGGGGTGTGGCTATGGCACATGGAAGCATGGCTATGGTACACGGGGGCATGGCATGTTGCATGGGGGGCATGTCTAGAGTGCATGGGAGTGTGGCTATGATGGACAGGGTGGGGCTACAGTGCACAGGAGGTGAGGCTATGGTGTGTGGGGTAGGGCAAGCAAGGAGCCATGGTGCTCCCCAAAAATTGCTGCTGGGAGCGCACTGCCCCTATCGTCCTCTGTCCCTACGTGACTGCTTAGAGACTGTGTTCTTCCTCATTAATAACTTTAGTCATCCACACTCTGATGCCACTTGGCCCTGTTTTCATCTATGTAATCTTGCAGGGCATGGAATTAAGATTTGTAGGAAGGCTATCAGTCTGTCAGAGGAAGCATGGGAAGAACAAGAGTTTGAGTTGTTAATGTTAGATTGGCAGGTTGCATTTAGAAACTGTATTTCACAATTAAATGCTTTGTTACTTCTTTGGAAGCTAGATCAGTTCCTAGGCAATGAATATCAGAAGAGTTTCATGCATGTAAAAAGGGAATGCATGAGATGAAATGCTCACAATGTGCTAGCAGCTCTTCTCCAGCAGCCCTGTGTTTAGCATCAGTGTGGATATGGCCGTTGAATGAGTATTGATATAAGCTTTTGGAAAACCCTATATAAATCAGGTTCCCCCCGTTTTTTGGCATTGTTTTGTTTTTAGGAACTATCCAGCTCAATTATCATGATTGTCAATTTGTTCCTCTGCTACATTATTTAAAAAGTACTGGCTAAGTGACCATAGCTCATTGACAGTCTGTTGTGCAATCTTGTCAGCTGTACAATCCATTTGCTCTGAAGTTATTCTGACTGTAACAGGGTAGTTCGGAGAAAGTGGATTGTGGTTTGGACTGAGTGACCTTATGCCTGCCTGCCAGATGGGGCAGCTTATCTCCAACAAATGGAAAGAGAAACATTTAACTTAAAGACAGTAAGCAGGATTTTTGCTATTAAGTAAAAGTCGATCTGCAATAAGTTACTTGTTTCCAGTATGTCTAGATAGGCTCTTGAGGTGCCTCATAGGGTACCATGGGAGAGGTATTAATTAATGCTACTTATCTCATGCTTTCTGCCTCTCCCATGGATATTCCATTGTGTGGTACAGATGTACTGAAACAGAAGAAGGGGATGACACTGATCCATTGATGTTAATGGAAGGGAACGTTTTCAGAATCTTTGAAGACCTCAAAATAACTTATAACAAGAAACAACAACAAAAACAAAAACAGAAAAGAAGTTGCTATGAATCAAGCTCTCTTTAATAGCCTTAGACTGCTATTTTAATACAGATGTTCAAGGACATAGCTGGCAATGTATTTAACAGCAATCAAGGTCTCTTCACAGGTTGGTTTTATCTGTGATTCAGGAAGAGCAAAACCGTATCGGCCTGTATCACGAAGCTCAAAGGTGAAAGAATACTTGATGCCCTGGTCATACGCCCAGTCATCAGAGCCACCAGCTGCAGGATCTGCAAGGATAAAGGAAAAGGAATGATAGTTGGACACCAGAACAAAGGCCAATAGAGCTGACTTTCATAAGTTCAATCAGTTGTGCTTCATCTTGGAAAAATTACCACGCTGGCTTGGGGATTCTAGAATGAGAGTCCAAGATAGCTTTTCAAAATTCTGTATAACTTCACTACATCTCTGGGGTGAGTCATAGATACATACTAAAGCTACTTAACTCGTGGTGAGAATAATTCTCTTCTTTCTCCTGATTTCTGATCAGGTAAGGATGTGTATTTGCCCCATCCTCCACCCACTTACTATGTGTTGGGATACTACACACAACCAAGTTACCAAGCCTGGTGTATATGTGTGACATGTACATTGAGCGAAGTTATCACTTCATATTTAGCAGACCAGGAATTTCAGGTCAAAGCTAACAAAGATGAATACTTCAGTCCATTGCTTATATATAGCACATCTTGTATAGATTGTACAAATTTTGCAAATCCATCACAGATTGAAACTAAAGGTAAATTATTTCCTCTGGGATTACATTTCAGCAGCTAAGGACATAGGGAGAACAGAAGGAAGATGGAGCAAACATGCTGGAGAGATAGAAGTGGCAATGGTTGCTAGTTATTAGTTACAGCTGGCAATGTTTGGAACAACATAGGGCAGAAATTTAGCCATTAACTGCTTTGGAGCATTTTTTCAGGATAACAAATTGGTTTAACTGCTTTTTAGTCCTTTAAAGCATGTGTCTTAAATAATTTTAATATTCATAACAGTTTAATTATATCTTAAGATTGATTTTTTGTATGTTTTTAATTATATTACAATTATTTTGATTTGTGAGCAACGTTCAGTCCCAACGCTGAGGAAAAGATAGGGTACAAATAAAGTCAGCAACAAAAATAATGGGCTGATCTACCTGCCTTCTGATATTCCTATGACCAGCCCACCTTTTGGGGAAATTAGAGTGGCATGATAGGAGCCCACGAGGACATACGAGGGTGCATATGGGTCCTTCTTGTGACTTGAGGGAGAACCTGGTCATCCAAAACAGGAGATAGACTGGTACCATGCCCCTGCCCCAAGGTCCTTTATGGGGACTCCTCCTTTGGGAAACAATAGGCCTATCCTGCTCAGCTCAGTTCCTACAATGTTCTCTGAGAAAAAGTTATGACCTTAAACAAATCATGGATAAGTAGAGAATCAAATGTGACAAGGTATCTCAAATGCCAAGGAGTAGAATTCCTTCCAAGCCATAAAAAGCTGGAGGATGACATATATTCCAAGCAGGAGCCAGAGGGGAGACTGTGGAAACTGGAAATTGACTTAGGCAAAAAGGGAGCCCAAGGTACATGATGGGTGCCTTTAAAACCCTGCCACATGGACTGGGGAAGGGACTGTCCCTCCCAAACCTATCTCAGGAAGTTCTACACCACCTGGGCCAATCAGAAAATGGACTGGGCTCCAAGGTGAGCTACCTGGCCTCTGCAGCAGGTAATGAGGCTGTGCCAAACACTGGGAGGCTTCTGCATGTCTGGAAGACCCACTGGCTTGCTCTGTGCAATGCTGCAACAACCCAATAATTCCTCCCCTCCTTTTAATACCAGGAGATGTAAACCACAAGATATTCACATGGATCTTTTAGAAGCTGACAAACAACTGTGGCACTGGATGTCTACATTTGTCTTGTTTATACAGTCCACCCTCCACATTTGCAGGTTTCACTTTAGCAGATTAGATTATTCACGGATTATTTGCTGTCACCTCTGCTGCATCCCTATGCCATTTTTAATAGGGACTGCAAGCCTTGTGAGACTGGGCAACTTGGAATGAAACTTGTAAGTCCCTATTAAAAATGATGTGGGGCAGCAGTGGAGGTGGAAGTAAACTCCATCATCCACCCACTTCTTCCTTCTGAAGGAACCTTGATGCTGCAAAGGAATCTACAGTGGGTTGAATATGGTGATCATACTTTTTGTGTGTGTTAAATATGGTTTGAGAGGGCCTAGAATTATTCATGGTTTTTCCACTTTCATGGGGGTCCTGTGCCCCTAATCCTAGTGAAAGTGAGGGGATGACTATAATTCAATAAAATTTTGCAAAAATATCATCATTTAGGTACGGTGTAAATGGTATATACCTGGTGTTTTAATACTAACTCAATCAGGCCTAGAACTTCCATGAACCATGTGCACACTTCCATGTACTCCCACCAACCAGCAGCTTTCAAGCCCCATGAGGGCTCCCTATGTTGCTTACTGGAAAGGAAGGAGAGAGGGAGGAAGGGAGAGGGAGATGAATGAGATCTTAGAGAAGCAGGTAGTCCCAGCTCACTTGGGGGAATGAAATGAGGGTGGACTCTCAAACAGAACCACCTTTTTCTTCTCCCAGCAGCTCAGAGCTGATGGATTTTTGTGATCTGAATCATCCCCCTCCCCTCCTCCCCCTCCCCCTTCCTTTCCCTCTTGTAAGAAGGAGCAGCAGCAGCAGCAGCCCATCCCAAGGCTTGGCAGCTTCTGGATGTGGGAGATTTTTGGATGGAGCACAAGGGCAAGAGAATAGTCCTCTGCACTTATATGCAAGCTGTCCTTATGCTTTTATAGGTCATTAACAGGATGCCAGTCAGTCTATGTGTGAGGTAGTGGACTGAAAACTCCCACTAAAAGAAAGCTTCCACTAAAAGAAACCACTTACTCTTAAAGACTAGATTCCTTTTCTTCTCCCCCTCCCTTGCATATTTATGCTGGAACAGACTGCCATGACTGTCTCCTTGAAAACATTTAGCATGTGTGAAGAGTAGAACCAAAATAGGGTGCCACAGCAACATCCCAAAGTTAGGGTGCTTGTTTAGGAAACTCAACATGCTATACTCATTTTTGATTTCTTGGTTTTTTTTTTCCCTGTCACTTGCTTCCTACACTGTTTGTTTAGTCCTGAGTTAAGAATGTGGATAGCAACTGTACAGACATGTACTCTGAATCACAATAACAATTGTAGTAATATTTGTTTTTCTACTATTACTACTACTGATGATGATGATGATGATGATGATGATGATGATTTTAATACTTACAGATAGTTGTATGATGATGATGGTACTTACAGATAGTTGTAGCTCCTGGACCATATGTGTATTTTGTCCCATGCACTGTAGCTAGCTCTTGGACGGTAGCTTTAGCAAGTCTGTTCTAAAGAGAGAAAGGAGAACCTGGTCATCCAAAACTGGAGATAGACTGGTACCATGCCCCTGCCCCAAAGTCCTTTATGGGGACTCCTCTTTTGGGGAACAATAGGCCTATCCTGCTCAGCTTTACTCAGGAGCTTTACTCACACATTGTTATTTTCTATTCCAGGTTATTGCCTTCCAGGCAGTTTGGATTTCAGCTCCCATCAGCCTTAGCCAGCATGACTAATGGTCAAGAATTCTGTGAAACATAGTCCAAAACATCTAGAGGGCATCAAATTGGAGAGGAATATGATATGCTTGTTTCAATGATTAGGTTAGTGGGAATACAGTTCGCAGGAGTTTTGAGGCTGTACCTACCAGATGTGTGTATGTTTGTGGACGATGAAGGCATTGTCTTCCTCATTTTGCCCCCCCCCCGCTCATCCTGGCTGTTAAGTAGCTACTGTGTTATAGGGGAAGATAGTTAACCTTCTGGTACACTTGCTGTTGTATCTTTGCTTTACTACAAAATGTTCGTCCATGCTTACCTTTTCTCCAAATAGCATAAACATCATATTAACAAGCTGTTTGTTTCCTGCTGTGCTCATAAAAAATTGCAGACTTGTTTTTCTGGTGAACTCAGAAATTCCAATGATCACTTCAGTGATAATCTAGTTTCCAAGACCTAAGTTTGTTTTCAAAGGCACTGGTTTATCCCCAATGCACTGCACACTTAAGATATATTACATGTTTTCTTACTATTGTTTAGCAATTAAAACAACAACAACAACAGAACCCTTGAGCCTAACACAGCTTTTAACTGGATTTTCAAGTCACATTGCTCAAAACACACATTTTCAGAAAATAGGTACTTTTTATGAAAACCACATGTTGTTATTTAATGCTGTCCGTATCACTTCTTGAAGTGTGCACTTATAAGATAATGTAGCAGGCCTTGTGCCTCCTGACAGTTAACCAATTAGAGGAAATCGTTTCATCGCTATTCAGATTTGCCTCGATAAAACCCACTGCAGGTTCATCTAGGGAATTGATTTGGATCTGTCAGATGATATCTGAGCCGAACTGCCATTGCTGTATCTAGTACATCAGTCATCATGATAAGGACAAATGACACCAAACTCATCTACATGGGTCTGGTGTTGGTATCTCACAACCTAATAGTGCAGCTGTGTTATGTAGTGAGTTGGGGGGGATATTAGCTGGCACCCCTACTCAGGTCCTCATTAGGCGATGGGACCTCATCTGCCTCTGCTTCCTGTAAAACCGTTCTACATGGACATTTATGGCTCTACCCTAATTTAATCTTGATAACCTTGGAGCTACTCATTGGAATACAAGAAATGCCTTTCTATTCTAGTTCCATATAGCCCAGACATCTTTTCCATATAGTCCAGCTATCAGCATTAACCATGTAAATCAGTGTCCCTAATAATCTCTCATGGAGGACCAGGACTGAGTTTGGAAAATTAGTTTTTACAAAGTATTTGATTGCCATTACTCTTTATAGGACTTAGTAATAAATTACTGCTACAATATTAAAAAGGAACCTACTGCATTACATATTATTTTTTCATTACTTCTGTTTTTTTTGTAAAAAAAGGATTGATTATAGAATGTTGTAAAACTTGAAAAATTCACATCAAAATGCCACTAAAATGGCTGCTTAATGTAATGCTATTTAATGTTGCTCAATACAGCAATAAAATAACTTAATTCTCCAAGTCACAATGCAACTTTTCTGTCAGCATCTTATAATTAAAGATAAACTGTCTTCATAAATTGAGACTCCATTGTAGATATCATGGGCATATCATACCCTCCAACATTTCACAGATAAAAATTAGGATGTGTGTGGCCAAGCAACACTGGAGTATGGTTAAGGTAGCAAAAGTTAGTAATGAGAAATAACGGACAAGATAGCAGAGGCAGCAGCAGTTTGCTTTTCCTTGAGCCTACAGGAAGGACAAGTCCTGTTCTTTTCTCTCCTCTCCCAACTGCCAAGTTATATGAGTGTAAAGTACTTTTGCAGTTTGAACTCAGTTTCCAGCAACTGAAATAAGCTGAGGACAAAGGAAGAAAGTGAGAGGAGGAGAGAGAAACTGGAATATTTTAAAAGCAGCTGAAAACATGGGATGATTGAGGATTAACTGGGACTGCCAAATTTCCTGCCAAATTGAAACAGTAGGAGGACATGACATACACTTCTATTATAGCACTAGCAAAACTGAGAGGATGTGGTGGTGAAGCTATCATACTGGAGAACTCATTCCAAATGATGCTCATTTCTCTCTTCCTCCCTAGGGAAGTATTTATGAAGGCACAGTGAAAAAGCTAGGCATTTTGTCAAGTGGGGAACCATTTTCACCAGCTCTGCCTGGGTTTGTAAAAAGAAACAACACTGCTGTGTTTTTAGGTTACTGAGATTTATAGCCAGGTATGTATCATGCTAAACTTTCAAACATTCTCTTTTCTAATTCAAACACAAATAAGGGTTGAACAAATTGGATTATTGTTAGTTGGAACAGAGGGTACATGAGGATGATCTAAACGAGAACCCAGGCCAAAGTATGAGCAAATTTAAAGCATGACATGTTTCTGTGGGAATGAAAGAATTACATCTACACAGGCTTTTACTAGCTCAATATAAATATTGTTCAAAGAAAGTCTGGCCTTTTCCACACCGGGCTATTAAAACGGTGCAGAGTGACCTCCAACGGAGGTCTTCTGCACCGTAGAGTGGATTGGGGCAGACTACTTTTTGTAGTTCCATACCTCAGTCCACTCCGGAGCGACTGGAACTGGTCGCACTGTGTGTTTTTTAAAAACCTCTTTTTAGAGGTTTTTAAAAAGCACGGAGCACGCGACTCCGTGTCACTTCGTCCCCGCGCTCCCGTGCAGATTTGCAGGCACAAGCAAGTGCATGCCTGCAGATCTGCCGGGGGGCGGGCTGTAGGCTGGTGAGCTTCTCTGGTTGGTGGAGAGCGTCCACCAACCGGAAGCCATAACTTTGGATGCCAGAGCAGTGAAGAGCGACGAGCTCACACTGCTCCTCGTCCTGACGGACTCACCCGGACAGAGAAGAAAGCCGGTGAGTCCCATTTTTGCCCGTTTATTTTCACACATGCGGAAAGGGCCTCTGATTCCAAAGACAAGCCAGACAGTGGATTCTTATTATTCTAGTGTTGTGAAGAGGAGGTTCTTTAGTTCTTCCAGTTGGGGGAAGAAAAAACAATTTTTGAATATGTTTTTCCCCTGTATGTGTACATATATGTGCATGTGTACACACTTAAGTACCAGGGGTGCAATAAATTGAATTATGGAAGTGGTTGTGAAAGCGAAGGAATGTACTTTTCATCAGGCACATTTTTTCCAAGAAGCTGCCATGAGACTATTGTGTAACACCTTCGAGTGGACCTTGTTTCTCCCACTTTGATGGTGGGGTGGTATTATTAGATTATTATTTAGCCAATGAACATTCATTAATAAGCACAATAGTTGACCTGGACTCTAGCTTCTTTTTAGAACAAGTATGTATGAAAGATTTGAAAAAAGAATTTGTAGAAGTAGGTATGTTTACTGGAAGCATGAGGCACGCATGACTCATGGTTCCACTGAGCGCATCTGAAGGATTGTGAGGAATATCTATTGATTCATTCTGGCTACTTTCAGTCTTGCAACAGCTGGCAATTAGGCAGGTCTCTGTGGAATTTAAACTACTTTAAGAATTATTCTAACCTGCAATAAATAAAGAATGCTAGACAACAAAGGAACCAATGGCCTCTACATTCTTACCACTTCAACACTTGTAGCAAGTCTGAAACAAAGCTCAGAATGTAACTTTTAGAAAGGAACTAGTTGTATTACTCTGGTCACCCAACAGCTCATGCATGATTTGTTACTTCAGTTCAGAAAGTAATCCACTGGATTACTTGCTATTAGCACATTACCAGTACTGTCTAGATATGCCAATGGCACCAGATCCTGTCCTCTCCTGGAAGCTAAGTAGGGTCAGCTCTGGTTAGTATTTGGATGAGAGGCCACCAAGGAATACCAGGTGCTGTAGGCTATATTTCCCAGTAAATAACTGACAAAACCACCTCTGAGTATTCCTTACCTAAGAAAACTGTATGAAATTCATGGAGCTGACATAAATTGACAGGTGACTTGAAGGAACACATGCACACAAAATACATTACCATTGTTACACTATTTAGACAATGAAAAACTACAGAATGAAGTTCTCTGGTTCCCTTATCTCTTTTAGTGTAATTCTGGGTAGATTACCTTGCCTGGAGTCCCTGTCCACAGTTACAGGTAAAGCATAAAAGACCATGCAGCTATCATGTGCACTGCATGCAGATGTTTTAGGAAGGTGCAGAGCAATGATGTATTTAAGTTTTTTAGTCCAAGTCTCAAGTCAAGTCTCAAGTCTCTACCTTCAAGTCTCAAGTCTTTGAAGATACTTTCAAGTCTGGGAGCTTTATACCCCAACCTATATTCCAGAATTTCTGGACAGAGTTGAATAAAATCAGTTTTAACAATTTAAGCAGAGTTGGCTCCCTACATTTGCGATTTTGCCATCTCCAGCTTTGGAAGTGGGAAATAAGATCCTTCTTATTCCTACTTCCTGAAGTTGGAGGCTTTTGTGTCAATGGGTATATAAAAGTTGGCAGCTTCAGAAGTGGGCGATAGGATCTTTCTTATTCCCCATTACTGAAGCTTCAAAAGTTTTAGAAGGAAGGATCCTTCCTTCCTCTTCCTGTTGCCTAACACATTTGCTATTCCCCTCTGAGAATCATGCCCTGCGCTCTGGGATTTTGTGTTCCACTGTCTTGTCTTCTGCTGTTAGGAAACCAATGTTAGTATATGTGCTGCCGAAGCAAGCTGTTCTTAGGAAAAGTTTTAGAAGGCAGACTGTTGCTGCTGCATATTGAAGGAACCCCAGAATTCTACAGGATGTTGAAAGTGGAATAATAGCACTATAACAGTGTAGTGTGGAAAATGGCCTTATTCAGTGCAAAATTCATACATGGGTGATTTGTACCAAAAGCAGCATTTTTTGCACAGGAGACATATTTTTTCTGTTCAGGAACTTATCTTTCTGCATAGGAATATCATTTTCTGCACAGAAAATGCAATTTCCTGCACAGAAAATGTGCAAAATGACTATGTGTGAGTTTTGCATGGTTTTCAAAGACTTTCTTGCACTGGGAAGAAAATTGCTAAAACTACTTGTTAGTTCCTTTGAGAAAAACTTAGTGAAGAATTATATCCCTTTTTTGTTCAGACCTGCAGATGAAAGTGTGAATGTTTGCAGCACGGTCAGTGAGTGCGAGCATCATTCACCCAGAAGCATTAAGACTGTCATCTTACTACACATCTTATCAAATCTAGAAAAATATGCAATTACATTTAACATACTAGATACTAAAAATAACAGTTTGATAAACCATATTTCTGATGTCCAGAATGCACTTTGTTTCACCATAGACATTTGAATAATCACTACCAATATTATCACCTATATGTAGGCGAAACCCAAAGCCTCTCCCTATATGAAGTCTTGGCAACTGTGCAGAGAAGAGGAGCCATTTCTCCTTCTCCAACTCGTGGGGGACCACAACTCCAGCTAGTGTTCCCAAATGCCTATAACTTCATCAGAATCCTTCCCAAAATGGTGACTGAAAATGACATCCCATCATTTCTTATTGCCATTTTGAGAAGGACTGTGATAAAAATAGAAGTCTTTTGGTTACAGGAAGACTTGGGGGGGGCTTTGGTGTGGAGGTGGGGGTGATTCTGCATGTTTGTGAGTGTGGCACACATCAATAAAAAAATAACCTCAACATTTAAAAAACATTGGGGAGTCAGAGGCCTTTTGGGGATTGGCAGGGGCTTCAAGGGGCAGCAAAACTGGGCTGCACTTTGCCCAGCCCTGCCGTATACACCATTCTTATTTTGTGACTTCAAGCCATTCTGATGTATGGGGGTTTCTTGGCAAGGTTTATTCAGAGGAGACTTGCCATTGTCTTCTTGTAAGGCGGATAGAGTACAATTTGCCTGAGGTCACCCAGTGAGTGTCCCTAGCTGAGTAGGGATTTGAACCCTGGTCTTCCAGAGTCCTAGTTCAACATACCGGCCACAACACTGCACTGATCCTGTACTGATCCTAGGCTGATTGCCTAGTGAGGCTATATATGGTTGTAATGTAAAGTCCTATGCACATAATATCTTGGGTGTATGCCCAAAGGAGCCAAAGGACTTAGGCCTTTTCACCACCCTACCTTTTAGTGAAGACATCCAGTGGCTCTGCCAGGAGAGGAGTGGAACAAGAGTACTCCCCTTCACATTGGCTGGCCCCTTGCAGAAGGGATCACAAAGATCATGCCTCTTCTTTCTGCAGCAGAACTGGGTACTTTCCCAGGCTGTGCTGGGGCACGAAACACAGCCATTGCACTTTTGTGGCTTCCGTAGGACAGGTAAGTACAGGATGGTGGCATGATCGCATGTCATTGACAGGGAAAAAAATGTCAATGACTTAATCCATGATTGCATTGCCTGGGGACAGGAGAAGGACAGGACCATGGTGACATCATGCAGAAGCATTGTCACAGTCCTGTCCTTCTCCCGTCCCCATTGCTGGATGGGAGAGTGGTGTGGAAAAGGCCTTACTTTTGAGTGAACATGTAGAGGCTTTGGTTGTAAGACACACATACAATGTACTTTATATCATTCCAGATGTTTCCTAATTTCTTAGACTTAAGGAAATGGCTGAAATGGAACAAAACAAAACACATGCCACATCCAACCTTCTGTACAACATTCAGACACTATTGACGCCAATAGTTCACTGTAATACAAAACTGGGCTGTATCCACTTTCTTATATTGTATCAGATTTCAGCGTTCGAGTTTTCAAAACAAAGCTTTAACTGTCTTTCTTTTAACTAATCAATTATGCAATTAAATGTTCAAACATTTGCAAAAACATCATGCACCTACCTTTCTGAAGCTCTTGAGGAAAAGATAGAGCTAAGAGATTTTCCTGAAGTGCTAAGCAACATTTTTCACTCCATTGGTACAAGATAACAGAAGAAACAAAGCGTATTCCCAACCCCAACTGCTTCCCCGATGTATGTTTTAATATAAAACCTGGCAGTGACATTTTGGTGTGTTTTGGTGTGCTGGCTAAGATCCAGTTCTAAGAATAATACAACTATTTCTACACACCTAAGGAGACTTTGGTCTTGTGTCTATTTAATATCAAGCCACAAGCCATAGCACTTTGGAAAGTTTATGCACTTTCAGTACAATCTGTAAAATCACATGGGAGCCTGTTTAATGGAGCTAAAACATCAACAAATCCTTGAGTATGCCCAGAGTAGCTTTTTGGATCCAGGCCTCTGCTTTTCTTTTCATTTAGACCAAACAACAATGTGTGAAGTTAGAAACTCTTTTGTTAGAATTAAAGGCAAACAGAACAAGGCAGAAATGATTCTAGTTCTCTGGAATAAATACAGCTTGAACATGGTGCCTTGAGGAAAAACAATCTAGTGTAACAATGTACAAAACAAAAATCTTTTTTTTTCCAAAGTGGAAAATAAGATGATTTTGTTGCCAGATGTCCAGGGCAAAACAATTAATCTGTCCTTACTGTCCATTTCTGCCTCAAAATCTTGATATTTCCACTAGGGAACCATCATAAATCTGTCAGGATTCTAGGCAAAGGGCCAGCTTTCTGTTTTGGCCTTGGACTTCTGGCAGCTGAATTAGAGAATTAAAATGCTCTTGATTTCTGCTTTTTTTTAAAATGGTTTGTTTATCATGTTGTGTTTAGTGCCAGCAACATCTACTCTTTAATATTCCACAGCACTGAAGTAATTTTCTTCTGAGAATGTTACTGCTTTTTTGATGAAGAAAAAGAAAACAGAAAAAGAAATCTTGTTAGCAAAGATAAACAAGGATGTATGAGAGACATAGTTCTCCTGGATCTGAGTATTGCAGGCAGATGTCTTGAGCACTAACAAAAAATATTTGTACATTACTATTCCAGTGTATTAACAGAGAAAGTTAAAGAGCAAATTCCAGTTCAGAATATTCCTTTATGTTAGAAGACTGATAGATGGTTGGGAAAACAACTAAAAACAAGATTATTATTTTTCTCTGTCATCATACACTTTCTGAGAAGTATTCAGCTCACAGCTGTGACCACACTTCTGCTAAATAGCAAAAATGACAATAACCATTTGGTATAATGTGAAGACTTATGTATACATACTTGATAAGTTCTAGTGAAGTAGGTGGGACTTCTTTCTGCATAAGCCATTCATAGAATTGTACCATAAATGTACTCTTTCCAAAACCGGATGTACACAAACAACAAGATTTATGTCAACTTCAAGACTAACATGTTTGATCGGACATAAGCTTTCACAAACCAAATAAAGCCTATCAGTCTTTAAGATGCCATAAAACTCTTGTGGCTTCACAGACTTTTGCTGTTTAAATTCCCTTTTAATTTTTCTGTAGTATGTGTGTTATATGTCTTCAAGTCAGCTTGAAGACCATTAATTTCATAGGGTTTTATTAGGCAAGGAATACTCAGAGATGGTTTTGCCTCTTTCTTTGAAATACAGCTTACAGCACTTGGCAGCTTCCCATCCAAGTACTAACCAGACCTGCTCCTGCTTTGCTTCCAAAATCAGATGGGATCTGGTGCCTTTAGGGTATTTTTTTCCTCAATGGATTTTTCTTTTTCTTTCTTTTTTCTTCTTTAAACAAAGATTGAAATTATTTTATTGCGTTTGGAAACAAAATTAAAAATACAGATTAGCAAAAAGAAGAATTCCAATGATAAGAATTTGTTATGAGAAAAGAGAGTTATGAATCTCACTCCTCATAAGTGGGTTTCAAACATCTGCTGTGAAGGATCCCAGCTCAATTCTTGCACTGATCTTTTAATGTTTCTTGTTTCTGCTGTTCTAAGGCTCTGAGTTCCCTTTTTAATAATGTTAAGTTTTATGTTAGTTCCCATATAAGCCTTGCTTAACTGCATCTCTAGATCTTTTAAACTTCTCAGCACTTAAACAGTAAGAAATTCACAATGAAGAATACTTCAGAACTAGAATATCCAAGCAATAGGACTGAATAAATGTAGGTTCACCATAACCCTTTTAAATTTAGAATAATACAGCTATTTAATTTCTGCTTACCAGTTCCACATTGTCCTTTGTTACATCGTAAGTGTAAGAATATGGATACAGCAGCAGCTGAGAATAAGAGTGGATGGTCAAGTATGCCTTGATGGTTGAGAGGTTCTGACGAATGAAGTCAGCCAAGGCTTTGGTCTCCTTCTCTGATTCAGGTGCACTGCCGCAGTAAGTGTCATCACAGGGCCTATTTGAAGCGCCAAGTGCTGTAGGCAGAAGAGAGAATACGTGAAGAGCCATGCTGTTTAGTATCCCATTCTGTTCACACAGTGGCCAAACAGTTTCCCATGGGAAGCCCACAAGCAGTGGACTTTCCACAGGCAACTGCCCCTTTCACTTGTATTCTCCGGCAACTGATACACAGAACCATATTATTTGTAACTAGTGAAGGGGGAGGCTAATATGGCTTTGCTTGGGCTAACATAAAAACTTCAGTTTCAAGAACTTTCCTGCAAAAAAGGTGACACAGCAAAGGTTACACCCAGTATATTTATTCCCTCCCTGACACATATGTGTCAAGAACTTTCTGATGTTAAGAAACAAGGTCTGGGTTTGCTTATATGGAAGGAGTCCGTAGAAGGTCAGTTTAAATGCCTAGCCTTGAGAGAAAGTCAAAATATCTGCTAACATGTTGAAATCTGTATAGAAAGTTACCCTGATACATGTGCAATGTATGAATGGCCTGGCAACTTTTAAGGTGCCCTATTAGGTTCTACAAGTGCTAAGTTCAGGGCCTCCATTCTGCTCAGATTCTAGTCCGTCAGGATGCGGGACAGAAATGTATTTCTTTCAATAAAACCGAGTCCTTGATTCACCAGCATGGCCTTCCAATTTTTTCTTGGGGTTACTGAGGGAGGCAATTGCTCTTCACTAGCAGTTGCCAATGCTGAATTTATCTAATATCCTTTGAAAGAAATCCAAATTGGAAGCCGTCTTGTGTCAATGAATCCCATAGTTTAACTATGCATTTTATGAAGATGTACTTCCTTTGTCTGAAGGAACCCTGGAACTGTTTGTAAGGTGGGGGAGCCTCAACATGAGCAAGAAAGTTGTTATAAATTTTCCCTATTTGCAGGTGCTTGCAGGAGGAAGGCAAATTACCTTTCCCATCCTTAAATATGAAGACTCTAACAAGTACAATGTCTATGTAGAATTGCCCTCCATGTGTTCACTTTAACTTACTCTGAAGTAAGTGTGCACCGGCCAGATTGCAGGTACCTTTATTATTCCTGGGACAGCTCAACAATAACCACTGTCTTAGTATTAATATTTGAGAAGACTCAATTACACAGGAGTCTTGGTGATCCAATTTTGCCAGAGCATTTCAGCTTAGTTTTGGGCAGGGGATTTAAGATTCTCTGCCCCCATTAAGGATCCATATTTGTTTATCCTGAAAGGGGGAAAGATGAGTATTTAGAATGAGTATTGTTCTAAATGTCACCTGAAACTTACTTTCCAAGGTTCTAAATTATTTAGAATGGGCTGAGGGCAACAAAATGTGCATATCACTTTCACATGTTCAAAACACTTTGAACATACCAGTTCTAGCTGTACCTTATGTTGCACACCTTGTAGATATTATTCAAAACATTTTGCAAGTATTACCTCCTCATCATATACTTCAAAGGTCATTTCTGCACAGCATTACTGTTCCACAATGGGGATGCATTGCTGTTGGTTCGTGAGTCATGCTTTCGCATGATGTTGTTGTGGTCCTGCTGTCAAAGTGTCTTCATCCATCACAACTGCGGGATATTTCATTACCAGAAAAAAATCTAGGAATAGTCCCCAATTGTGCAACACTCTTGTTATTGGTGGCTGTGTGGAAATGGTGGAAGCACAATCTATGCATTTCCTTCCCCAGTGCAGCACAGGAAATGGTTAGCTGCACTGTGGAAGGAAGGAGTGTGACCCTCACGCTACCCTTCTGCAGGCAGTTGGCTGGCTGCAGAGGGAACACAAGAGTGGCACTGCTGGGATTGTGATGGGACGATGACAGGAAATAGTAAGATGCGGAAAGGGCCAAAGCAGGACGATATATGCTCCTTCCTATAACCACAAGGATGCATTCCTGGGACTAGAGGAATGCAACTTTAATCTGACTTCGAAAATTATTCTTACTCTCAATAAAGCCCTCATTGTCTGAAATCTTACATAGATGCATTCTGACTATAGCTTTTTATTTCTTCTCAGGGCAAATTATACAATAAAATATACTTACTGCACCACCCAGCATCCATATTTCTGTTGGGATCAGTACCAATGCAATTACTGTTGGCATTTACAGAACGAGTCTTCCTCCACATGCGATACTACAGTGGAAGATAAAAGTAAGTGCTACTTTTGAAGGGCTATATCTGACATAAGTGCCAGGCTTTTTATTCAGAAAATGAATATGTCATTTACCTTAGTCCAAGTATAAACATAGCCATCAATATTCAAGACAGGCAAGACATAGAAGTCCAAGTTGTCCAGAAGATTGGTCATAACGGTTTCTGTTCCATAGGTTCGAACAGCCTAAATGTAGCCACAGATAAAGCAGATATAACAAAGAACTGGCAAAAATATAACCATGAAAGAGTAGAAACCCAACTACTGTCTTTGTTCTGCATGAATTTATGTGAATGTTAAATATTATATTATTTTGCCCATGGACTGTTGAACACAATGAAGAAAAATGATACTAAAAAAGTCACTGAATCAAAGGAACACCAAAGGGTACATATTGGCAAGGTGACTTCTCCTCAGCAATTTGAATAGGTCGATAAAATAATCCTAATTTCTAAACAAATAGAATTGTTTACAAATTATTGTTATTTGATTAGTGCAGTTATTGGTTGCTCTTCCCAAAGAGGCCTTTTTAAAATGAGGAAGTAAACCTTGTGGTATTGGGGACTTACAATGGCCATATGGGTCTTCATGTGGCTGATAGCCTACTTTGTCTACTCCAGCTCTATTTAAATGATGGTACAGTTTAAGTCTGGCTTAAAGTTAAAGAGCCATAAGAAGAGAGAGACGCATCTAGAACCTTTATATTAACAGCCCACGAACAGTGGACTGCAGGTCACGTGATCACAGTTTTCTCTATGTAAACTGAAGTGCTAATTTGGAAATTTTGCGTGTATTAATTAAAATCATCATATGAAAATATTTATGCAAGTCCATGCTCCTCTTCTCCCCTTTTGAATAATGCATTTCCTTCATTTGGATGATGAACAAGTGACTACCTAGGAGTCTTTCCCAATCAGAGTGAGCCTGAGACCTTTCCCAGCCAGGCTAGGGTATGCCTTACCACTAAAACATGTACTCTGCAAACTTAGCTATGACCTTCCATGTGAAGATCAGAAGCAATGAGATAGCCCCGTGAAGCACAAAGAAATCTCAGGTTATGTAATAGGAGTTATTAGACATAATAGGAGACCATGTTGGTTGCAGTCTAATCCAGAAATACATGAATTCAAATACCATTTAAATCCACTGGTATATATGTTTAAACCCAGCTGTTTAAACTGTTTCCTAAAGTCAAGCACTGTCTAGGGGGAGGGGGGTAAAAATCAGAGCCCGATTGCTCCTGATAGTTGTGGTAGCAATCTAAACTGCTAAACGAGATAACATTTCAGTTTCTGCTGTGTTAGTGGAAAAGATACCGCAAAGATATGATTGTAGCATCACTTTCAGCTTCCGTGTTTGTCCCTGCATGCAAGTCCCAGTGGACAAACATGGAAACCCTTCTGTCATCAGTGAGTAGCTGCCAACACCCTAGAGTCAAATATTTTAGCTACTTGATTTGCTTGTTAATTGCATGCCACTGTCGTTTTAAAAACTTTCAGCAGAAGTTTTTTTTTTTTTATTAAACATGAGCCTCAAAACAGCTAGAAGCTGCATTTTAAAGCCATTCTGTCAGAAGCAAAACACAGGAGAACTTCACAGCAGCAAACAGACTGTTTCATAACTGACTGAGTGAAAGTTGGAGATTGAAAACTTCCTTATTTTGTTCTCACATATGAGAACTGAACGTTTCAAAGTTTTCTCTCTGCTAGCTGACATGAAGAGATCTAGCATGCATTTTCAATTACCTCTTGCATCAAGGAATTTTTAGTAACATTTCTTGAAGTGTCTTTGGGCAAAAACAAGTGTTTTGTGTGTAAAATATTTTTTGAACCCTTCCCCCTGCATTTTTGCAATTCTTTGCACAAAATGGTTTTTTAATTTTGTTATTGCTGCTCTCTCTCCCTCAAAAGTTTTGCTGTTTCCACTCTTGCTCATTTGTGAAAGATCTTATGGTAATGACAACTTTTTAAACGATGTCTCCATGTGTCAAGACACAGTATCTGGTCAAACATAAGAACAATTGGATTTTTTTTTACATCACTAGTACATCCTTTACACTCTTAGTTCTAAATCCAATGGTTAGTTGCAACAATAGCAAATTACCTACACTAAAGAAAACTTGTTGAATCAACACTTATGCAAGTTATATTGATTCATTTATTCTATTCCAGCTGGGACTAGGAGTGGAATGAATATTCAAAAATATTCTAAAATGATGGTAGAAAAACATGTTGCTGAGAACCCTGACAGGAAGAGCCCTGGACTGATAGGAATCTTTGCAGTTTGGGATTTAATCTGCACAAAATTTGCATGTGGTTATTATGGCAAGAAAACAGCATTTTTAAAATTAGGTAACAGCATTGCCTGTGCAAAATGTAATAATTTTGCACAGAAATATTACTTTCTATGCAGAAAAAACGATGCTTCCTATGTAGAAAATGTTGTGTACTTATTTTGCACAAAATTTGCACACAACTGATTTGCACAGAATACAACATTTTTTAAAATGTCTAAATAAACCACAAATGTAAGTGCCAAATTGCAAACGGGCTTTGAAAATTTTGTGGTTTTTGAAGGCCTTCTGGCAGTGGGAAGAAAAATAACTAAAATTACTCATTGCTTCCTTTAAGAAAGTTAGTGAAATATTACCTCCCTAGTGTGGATTAACAATTGAATTTAGACCTTAGTGGTCAGACAAGGTGTTCTTGGTCAGTTGAAAGGCATATCAAGGGACAAAGATTCATTCTTGTGCTGAATGATGTGAGTCCCCTGAAAAAACAGGTTTGCAGATTGGGTGTCCTCCTGAATTCAACCCTGAGCATGGAAGCCAAGGTTTTTGTGGTGGCCAGGAATGCTTTCATGTAATTAAGTCTTGTGTGCCAGTTGTATCCATGCTTTGAGACACTGGATCTGGTCATGGTGACACATGCTGTAGCTACATCCCATTTGAATTACTGTAACACACTTTATGTGTGGCTGCCTTTGAAGAGTGCTTGAAAACTTCTGTTGGTTTAAATTGCTGCAGCCAGATTGTTAACCAGGCCTGGCTACAGGGGGAACCCAATTTTCTTGTTGCAACAATTGCACTGGCTGCCAGTCTGTTTCTGGGTACAATTCAAAGTGCTGGTTATGACTTACAAAGCCCCATAAGTCCAACATTCAGGATATCTCAAGGACTTTATCTCCCTGTAAGAGCCTGCTTATGTCAAGGCATTTTCTGGAGAGGTCCTTCTCTCTCTTCTACCATCACCACAGATACATTTGGTAGGAACACAGAGAGACCTTCTCAGTGGTTACTCCCAGGCTCTGGAACTCCTTCCTAGAGAGCTTAAACTGATGCCCTCCTTGCTATACTATTTTACTAGACCTTTGTAGGTAAGTAAAGACCTTTGTATTTCATAAGGCATTTGAGGACTGACTGTTCAGTGGGAAAGGGCCTTTCTTGCGCTATGCTGTTTATATCTGTGGTTCTTCTTTTTAAAGGTCTGTTTTTAAGTGCTTTTAATTTACTTTTAGCTTAATTATATTTTCAACTGTTGTGCAATGTGATTGTTTTTTGGATGGACATAACTTTTATAAGCTGCTTCAAGTCACAGATTGGGAAAAAGGTGGGATACGAGTAAATATAATAATAACAGGGCTACTGAGGAAGAATAGATAACTTGTTTTCAAACAAGTAGCCATGTTAATCTCTTGTAGTACAAGGAGGAGAAAAGGAAGGGGAGAGGGAATGTAGCAGCAACTTTAAGACTAATTTGTTTTTATTTTTGCCTCAGCTTTCATGGATATAAACCCACTTCTTGGGTTCACTGTAGGGTGTAATTTATTAGAGCATTTATTATCACTCTGTACTGCATTTGAGGAAGTGGATTTATATCCACAAAAACTCACATGAAAATAAAAACTGGTGACTCTTAAAGGTGTTGCCACCTTCCCAGACATTTGTTAGTGATGTTGTTGTCAAGAATAGCTGCAAGAACACTAGACAAAAAGAAATTAATGCAACACACAGAACTCCTAATAGGCTTTCTATAAACTATGGCTCTAAATTCATTCACTCCCCCCCCCAAAGCTTCTGAAATAGCTTTGCATATCATTCACTGATTGTAATAGTAAATTCAAGTGGTGCGTGCCACAAGGATCGCAGTCAGGAGGGGGTTGCTGAGAAACAATTTATGTTTGGGGCTATCCACACATTTGCAGAAATACATTTTATAAAAACCCAATGAGTGGTAAATCAATCTCTCAAATACTTATGGAATCAAGTATAGAAAAGCAGCTCCTGCTTCCAAATGAATGCCAACTTGGGAGACTTTAGAATTTACTTTTTGATACCCAACAAATTACTTTGCCATTGTGTATCTGTTATTTTCTTTCCCATATTTTTTTTCCCTCTCTTCCCCCTCCCTTCCCTCTCTCTACCCTCTTGCTTTATATATATATAAATCTATCTCTATGCATTTATAATCTATAAGAATATATTTTACTCAGTAGTCATCTACCCTTCTCCTACTCTATGAAGTTCTCTTTCTTCTTCTTCTGTTATATCATATTGTTTCTTCCAGTCCTCCTCAGCCTCTGTCCTTTCGTTTATCTCCCGAAGTCTTCTTCTTTGCTCCTCCTGTTGCTCCTCCCGCTGCTCCTTCTTCAGTTACTCCTCCCACTACTCCTTCCTCAGTTGCTCCTCCCGCTGCTCCTTCTTCTTCCTTTTCCTCTTGCTGGATCAGTTTCAGTTCTTTCAGGAGTTGCAATCCTTGTTCAAGAGAATTTATTCTGTGGTATTTGCCAGCATATTGGAATTTCAGAAAGATGGGATATCCCCAACTGTATCTTATCCCAACTCTCTGTAGAACTATGATGCAGGGTTTCATTTCCCTTCTCCAATTTATTGTTTCGCGGCATAAGTCATTATAAATTTCCACTGTGTTATCTCGATACTTCAATATTCCTGGATTCTTTCTAACAGCTCTCATCAAATCATCTTTCTTGTTAAAATTCGCAATTCTCATTATAATATCTCTGGGAATTATTCCTCTTTTTGCAGCTGACACACGATGAATTCTCTCTATGTCATGATCTTCCCATAAAATCTCAGGAACAATGCTTTTTAGCCATTTTAAAACTTCCTCTTTCAAGGATTTTTGACTTTGTTGTGGCTGCTCTGCGAGTCCACGAATCCTCACATTGTTTCTTCTGTTCTGGTCTTGGAGCTGGATAATTTGTCTCTCTAACAAAGAAATCCTGCCATCATGTTCTGCTAGTCTGGTCTGCTGATTCCCTTGGGTTTTTTTATATCATCCACTTTAAGGTCCAATGCTTTTAACTCCTGTGAGATTTTTTCCTGCAATTGCCCCATTTCTGCCCTTATATTAGATGTTATTGTAGTAACAAGAGCTTAATTAGACTCTGTAATAAGCTTGTGTATAAAAGTTTTTATCTCTTCATTAGCTCCGTTCGCAGCTTTCTTCGCCGCCATTTTAATGACTTTTTCGTCTCCGTTAAAGTTTAAGTTTATATTTTCAAAATCTCTAACTAGACGATTATATGTTTTATCTGTTGCTGTAGGTCGCTTCCAAACAGGGTGTTTATAGACCTTTTTTTTAGGCGGCATATATCTCAAGGACCACAAAGGGGGAAAAAAAAACTGTTTTGCTTTCGGTCCGTTTCAACAGTTATTTGCAGTTTAAACAGAGTCTTTTATTTTCCCTCCAGTTGGAGAAGAATCGAAACCAATCCACTATCTTATCTTACATTCTTTCCCACATTATTCAATTAATTACTCACATTCTTTCTTTGTTTTGAAAAAGGCTTCTGGAATTATTTTATAATCATCTGTTCCGGGAGTCGAATATTTAGCCTCTCTCTGCCATCGTAGTTGGCTCCTCCCCCCTTGTGTATCTGTTATTATGCGTATTTTGTTTTCTTCATTTGATTGTTAGACACCTTGAGTCCCATTTTGGGGGAGAAAGACGGGTTATCAATCAATCAATAAAACAATCTGACATTTATATTTTAATAATATGAATGTAAAAGTTTTTCCATATTTATTACTCCATTTGATATTTTTTTTAAATCATTGAAGGGTGTACATCAGACCTTTCCTAGATTTTTAGGCCAACACATAAGGCTGCATATTGTCCTTTCCAACTTAATTAAATCAGGAAGTCTTGTTTGGAGCGACAGATTCTGATAATGTATTTTCATTCTGCATCACACATTAGCACTGCATTTTTCCCTGAAGTAGAAATCTAGTGGTGGAACCCAACTTTAAAAATGTATTATTAAGGATCCTTATAGAGCTGGATTTGAGAATCTGAGAATTTACAAACAAGTTTTTTTTTTTTTTAAAAAAATGTTCTTTATATATTCTGGTGAAATTATGCTTTGATCACTAACCTCTCTTACAAACCACTGGCAAAAGGCAGGTGAGATCCACTCTCTGGCATGAAAGCCACAATCCATGAAGATGGCCTTTTTGTTCGCACCAGGCTTTCCCACCTGTAAAACATCATCATCATCATCATCATCATCTCCATGACATGCAATAGCAACAGCAACTTATGTGTACAAACAGTTGCCATTTTCTGCTCATATTGCAGCCTCAGGCATTACTAGAGATAAACAGGGGAGAATTTCATCACTGGGAATTAAAATCCCAATGCTGGGTATATTTTTTTCATCTCTAAAAAATTTGTCATAATCAAAAAAGCATGTTGGATCCATATTTTATCCCTGCTGATAGCTGTACGTTTTTCAGCAGCCTGGTTAACTGTGCTACATTCTTTATCTATATCTTTATCTGTCCTTTTTACATAAATAGTAATATAGAGGGTGACTGTAAGCAAGTCAGTCTCTCTTATCTTTCACAGTTGTGCATAAGAAGACTGTTTGTCACAGAGGAATGAGACGAGCTCCATCTGCTGAAATCTGTATCTATTAAAGATACAGGAGCTCTTTTATTTCCATATATCTCCCTGGTAATGCATTTTCTCTCTGGGTTGTTTAAACCAGTGCTTCTTAAGTGATCTGATGTGGTGGACTAGCAGAGGTTTTTTTTTTTTTTTGCCCCAATGTGACAGGGACAGGCACCAAAGTTTGTTCTTATTGACTGCAACTGTTTGCTTCTTTCCTGGAAATGCTCTGCAATGGCTCATGGACAAGCACTGATCCGCCGGCTACACTGTGAGCAGCACTTGTTTAAGCAACCTTCCACATATCACAAATGAATGCTGATATCTCACACATATTTTAGTCAAGGCTTATTTTTGGGACACAATCAATAAAAGAGGATAGGGCTGTGGGTTTGATCTGTAGAAGTTTAGGCAAAATTGGCATGTTTGTGTATGTAAGTGTGTGTGTGTGAGTCATTGTGTGTGCTTGTGTGGAGGGTAATTTTGGAGCATGATTGTCAAAAGTTATTTTTCTTAGGGATTGCTTACAGTGGCAGTAAGGATCAATGATTTTCTCTTTATGTTTTTCAAACTCTGGTAGCAATGGCAGCAAGAATGCTTTTTTTACCTTCTCCTTTAACATAAAGCCATAGGATAAGTCCAGGGACTTTTGAGGGCAGCTATGGCAGCTGTGAACTAACAAGAATTTTGCTCCTGTTGCTGCTACTATGGGCAGCAGGAAAAATACAACTTGTTAAAAATAAAACTGAAACCCAAAATCCTCCCTTTAAAAGGAAACAGTTACTGCTTACTGTTACCAGTGTGTCCTCTCCAAAATCATTAATCCAAAACACACCTGTGAATAGTGTAGTGAATTTTATGGGGAGAAGGTCATTTTGTTTCAGCTGTAAAATGAAAATGTAGCCATTTGCTTGTGTAATAAAATCTGGGTGCCAGTGATCATAATTGAATAAACAGCCACCCACTCACTGTCATTTAGCCATTTCCACTCTTGTATCCTTTAGATGTGCTGGACTACAATACTCATCATCCACAGAACTGCTGTACTGACTGGACATTATGGGAATGCTGAGCCATATCCCCCAAATATATTCAGCACCTTGGATAGCTCTTTTAGAGTTCAACTAAAACTTAGCAAGGATTCACCCCTCCACTGATATGAAAGCCATCAGCCACCATGGCATATACTAGTAAAAGCAAAAATCTGTCACCATGAGTGGTGAGAAGTTCTGGGCTGCGTGATCTGGGTTTGGATTCCTTTTGGAGGAGAGACTGTTGGAGTCTTCAGATTTTTTTGGAAAATTTATGTAGAAATATACAGAATCCTCTTAGTAGTTGTTAGTTAGACCAGTATGTCTAAGTGAAATGACCTTTCCAAGCACTAAAAGTAGCACAAGCTCTTCTACATTTAGCAGGTCTACTGCCCCCCCCATCAGATCCTCAGAAAGTTGCAAGGTGCTTTCCCATTTGCAGCTCACATCTGAGTTCTCTCCCCCCTTCTCTGTTTGATTTCTTGCCTCAAATGGCTGTTTCTTTAAAGTGCAGATTCTCAGGTTAATAGACTCTGGGAACTCTTGTTGGAAAAAGGAACTTTTTAAAGCCCTAGGGAAAAGTCATGTCTAATGTACCAGTTCCTCATAAACAAGAGTGGGAGTGTGCTATTGTAGACTTGTCCTGATTGTGGACTTCCCATGGACAACCACTTGGCCACTTGTGTGAAAAAATGCCAGGTGAGGTAGATCTTTGTTCTGAGCTGGGAAGGCTCATCTTACATTTTTACCCCATGCAAACCTGGAGCCCTTTTACACTACAAAGTTACAGTATTCTGCTTTAACTGTTATACAACTGGGATTTGCAGTTTAAGAAGGGGGTATTTAGAATTTTCAGAGAGTTCTAGTGCCTCACAGGCTACAAAGTCCAGGATTCTACAAGATGTTGCCATGGCAGTTAAAGTAGGACCACAATGCTATAACTGTGTGGAGTGAAAAAGTAGAGATCACTCTGAAAATTGACCTGATCTCCAAAAGAAGAACATGGCTGATCAAGTGCCTTTTTAAAATAGTAGTTGTATTGATTACTGAAACAGATAAACATTGAAAAATTTTGTGTCACATTATTAAAAAAAATAGGCTGGCATTCTGTTGGTTAGTCCCTATCAGAGTAGACCTATTCAATCAATTGTTGAATGGTGAGTTAACATGTAGGTAAATCCCATTGACTGAATAGGTCTATTCTAGTTAGGACCTAAAAACGGGATTTAGGCCATGGAATTTTTTTAAAAAGGTGAGTGAATAGACTAGTTTATAGATAACTTTATAGTAAATAGGTTTACAAACAACAGATGGAGTACACAATGATACAAAGGTAGATTACCATTTACCTTGCTTACAGGAATGCAGTTAAATTTATACATGCAAACTGTCAAAGCTTTTTATTACAGTCTGTGCTATATTGCAAGGCTTTACGATCAATCAGAAAGGATAAAAATGTCAACATAAAGGAATTCAGAAAATCTGTTCTGTTTCCTAAAGCATTTTTTTTAAATATACAAATCTGGAGTTTGAGGGCTTCATAAATATAGTTATTTCTTACCTGACAAGACAAGACAGAACAGACTGCATAAGGAAATGAGCAGTGAATACCTTCAGGAGATGCATTGTGCGTCCCTCAAAAGTTGTTCCTATCTGTGATCGGGAAACAAGAGTTGGGTTCTCATTTGCAATATCAGCTGTCCAAGCCTCTATCTGTTGAGTTAAAAATAACTATGTAAGTTCATTTAGTAATATAAGGAACCGTGTCATATTGAGTTTAACTAATAACTCACCTAAGTGAGTACTAGCTATGTCACAGGTGGTAAATCTTGTTTCTGTCAAGAGCCACATTACATTGGTCAACCCTGTCTGGGTGTACATTCTAGTAATGGCTCTGGGCAGGACCCATGGTGTATGGGCCAGCATAAAAAAAGTTGTCAGAGGTGAGCATGTGAATATTATTGTCTTGCAATGAAATAAAGACATTTGCATCCAATGTGTGCGAGGTTCTGCCTTTCAGCTTTGTTGCTGAGGAACAAAGCAAGATGTAACAACTACAGTATTGTCATAATTCTGAGTGGAAGCCATGCAGGGCTTGGCCTCAGGAGAAAATTTTGAGGTCTGGTCCATGGTTTGGAGATTCTTCACATGGTCATTCTTGATTCTCTGCTGTTCTCCATTATCTGAGACAGAGAATTTTCCTAGCTTTGCTGTTAAACAGAGTTTTAACAGAAAATTGCAGGGATTAGAACTGGAATCTGAGTACACACAAAGCATCTGCTTTGTATCATTACTTTGGACCCTTCACAGCAAAGTAATGTCTCTGAGCAAAACCTGCCAAGTGGAAAGGAGAGAATGATTTTCACATGTGAATGTCAGTTACCTTTTCCCAGTTGTTGTATTTTTCATAATTGTGTCCAGTAGATCGAACACGATTGTCAAACTGCCCATCAAGCACAGATTGGAGGTTATCAATCAAAACTCTGAAATACAACAACAGTAAGGAGAAGTCAAAATACACATATTTATTCTCTATTGCTCCTTTATCCCAGGCCTTCTTAAGGTCTGCTTCTCTATATGAACACCAAAAACATGTTTGTCACTGGTTCTTTCCATTTTGCCTGAAGTGGTATAGTTATGCACCATAGCATTGCATCTCCCTAGGCTAGAGACAGAGGAGACTCCCCCCCCCCCAGAGCGTTGGAGGCAGTTTACAAAAGATTTCACCAAGACTTAGGAAACTACTTTATATTCCACTGTTGAACTGCTTTTACCATCAGAAAGTTCTTCTTAATGTTTAGGTGGAATCTCTTTCCTCTATTTTGAATCTGTTGCTCCATGTCCTAGTTTCTGGAACAGGAGAAAACAAGCTTGCCTCATCTTACATATGACATCCTTTCAAATATTTACACATGGCTATCATGTCACCCCTTAACATTCTCTTCTGCAGGTTATACTCACACAGCTCCCTAAGTTGCTCATCTCAGGATATGGATTCTAGACCTTTTACTGTTTTGGTAGCCCTCCTCTGGACACATTCCAACTTGACAATACACTTCTTGAATTGTAGTGCCCAGAACTGAGCACAGTATGTGAGGTCTAACCAAATGGCTCTTGTGGTCTCTTGCAGCTGAATGACTCTATGATTCACCTATGGAATGGGTTTTGCATTTTTTTTTTAAAGTGAAAAGTGATTTGACCACAGATGACAGTGGGCAAAAAGAAATGTGCACTCTATCCATTTGCCCTAAGTTGATGTCCAGATGTTTTTGACTTCAACTTTTGTTATTCCCTCATAATGGCCATAGGAGTTTGAGCTAATGGGAGCTGTAGTCCAAAAATCTGAAATTTATGAATTTTGGGAATTTAGAGGGAATTTGTTTCCCTCAAAACATTTTGAGATCTCATAAAAACATCACTTGTTCCCTGCCATAGACACTTACAGGTTGCCTTCAGAACAGCTTGCATTGTTAAGAGCAAAGGAAATCTTTTCACCCACAATTCTCTCTCATCTCATTCTGAATAAAACAGCTTTAGGATAAAGACATGTGCAAACTCAATGTCCTTGATTCCCGTGACCAGCATTAGAAGAGTGAGAGAGGCCATGTTTCAATGCACCCCCAGCCTTCATAATGAACACTTGAACTGGATGCATTGACGTGATGTCAGGGCATTATCCGCTACACATCAAAGGCTTGTATCTCATCTGGTTGTAGCAAGGACACTTCACTGAAGTTTGTCAGGGACAATCTTTCAAATCGGCCTCTGCTGCAGGCAACTATATACATTCGTTATTAGCGGAAGAAGTGTTGCAGTCCATGGCAGAGTAACTCTTCCTTTGCCATCAAGACAAAACTGCTTTGCCAAGGTCTACAGAAGGTTATTAGCTGGGACCAATGAATGGTAAGATAATCTTGCCAGTAGTTATACAGTGGGAAGAAACTGTTTAAATTCCCTCCATACAGTTATTTTTCCTGATCCCAATGTGATTGCAGTTTGCAATTTTTTTAAAAAAATATATGCAACTACATGTACATTCATCTTTAAGTGCCAAATTAAAAATCATAAAGAAAAATCCTAAATATGAAATTTCAGTTCTGATTAAACAAAGTATCTGCTGAATCTTTTCCTTTGACTCATGTTCTTCTTGCTTCACTTCAGAAAGTCTTTTCCATGTTGGAAGGAAAAAGGCATCAAGGCTTGCATAAAGTGTTTAAAGAGAAGAGAAATCTAGATAAAGTTTGCCCTTTGTTTGACCTCTCTTAATTTTAATTTCGTCTACCTACTCAAACCTGTAGTTTCCACTTTACCTGCAGAGGTAACTTCCTCCTTCCTCAAGAAGTTAGTTAATCTCTTTGTTTCTTTTGCCTGGTAAGGAACATGGACTGTGATTCAACCTTAATAGTCACTGCTAGGTTACACCCACAAATGAGAGCCACCTCTTAGCAGCTCGTATAACCAAGCATACTTGGTTCTGCTTTTTCTATTTCCTTTCTCATTCTTAGATGGATTTTCTGAGAGCATCCAGTTTCCACTGCAAGCTCATATTGTACTAGACCTGGTGCACTCTGATTAATATTGCTGTTGTGTGCCTTCAAATCATTTCCAACTTATGGCAACCCTAAGATGAACCTATCATGGCTTAACATCTTTTCTTAGCAAGATTTGCTCAGAGGGGATTTGCATTTGCCTTCCTGTGAGGCTGAGAGAATGTGACTTGCCCAGGGTCACCCAGTGGATTTCCATGGCTGAAGGAATTTGAACCCTGATCTCCAGATTCATAGGCCCTTTCCGCACCCTACTTTCTTGTGTGATCCTCTGGTGGTGATCCTGGCAGTGGCTACACCAGGAAGGGAGTGTGACAGGAGCACTCCCTTCCGCACTGGCCTGGCTCCATGAGGAAGAGAGTGTGATGGACATGCCTCTACCTTCTGTAGCACAGCCAGGTACTTTTCCAGGCTGCACTGAGGCAGGAAGCACCATCATTTTGCCTGTTGGCCTTCCACAGGGCAGGTAAGGGTGGGGCAGTGGTGTGATCACAGATCATTGAGGAAGATAACCCATCAATAATTTAATCCATGATTGCACCACCTAGGGATGGGAGAGGAGCAGGACCACAACAACATCATGCAGAAGCATCTTCGTGGTTCCCCTCCCCTCCCCTCCCCTCTGCATGCCAGGATGGGAGGCTACTGTGGAAAGGACATATGCCAAAGCTCAAACCACTATATCACATTGGCTCTCTCAACGTAATATTTGTTGTATTGTTGTGTGCCTTTAAGTCATTTCCAATTTATAGTGACCCTAAGGCAAACCTGTCACAGGGTTTTCTGGGACTGTGTGATGTGCCGAAGCTCACCAGTGGGTTTCCATGGCTGAGTGGGTGATCGAACCCTGGTCTCCAGGATCATAGACCAACTACTACAACTGCGCTCATTCTCCTGCTTAATATGGATACCAGATATTCCAACATTTCACCAGTTCTGAACTTGCTTGTTTCCAACTTTGCCTTACTTTCTTGCATTGCTTCTTTGAAGAAACTTAATTTCTATGCTTGTTGTCCATTTTTGTTCTCAATTATACTAAAGCCTCATCTTTACCTGCCAATATGAAAAGACCCAACCTCCAGATTTGTAGTCTCACCCAGCATCCTTCAAATGTGCAGCACTATGTTTCACAAGATATGTCATGAGGATCCCTCAAAATGTGGCACTATGTTTCAAGAGGCATATAAGGTAGTCTTTAAATATTGCCACAAACAAACACAAGAGAGTGTGCAGATCTGCACAGAATGTACATGTGCTAACTTTTATATAGAGATACAGTTAATATTATTATTGTAGTTGTTGTTGTTGCTGCTGCTGTTGAAATACAAGAGTGGGAAAAACTGTCCAGGTGGCCTCTTTTTCTGCCCAGTCTGCTGTGGTCCAGGGAGTAATTGTACTTGAACCATTTTAAGGCCCCTGATGTTCCTCCTTAAGGTTTGCTATCTTTGAATTGAACTTGGGCTGGATAGTCCTTCAGATAGAAGACAACTTCAAACTCAAGACTGTCCTGTGCAAAGTATGACACATGGTCACTCTAAGGCACAAGTACATCTCTAATGTCTCATGTTCAAAAATCTGTATCCCAGCTTGTCTCTGGTTAAGCAGCATGTTGCTGCAACCTTTAATTTAACACACAGAAAAAAACAGAGGACTATCCTCAGTTTAATCCACTTATATTAATGAAGCAAACATCCTGGGGGAGGGGGGAACATACTCATAGTCCAGTCCATTCTGCTGGAGGAGACTTTCTACTTCAGCACATTTGTCCACTTCAACTCGGAAATCTACGGTCATTTCTGTATTCACTTGAGCAACAGAATCTGGCTGCCAGAAGTCAACCTGAACAGAGAAACAACAAAGAAATTGATTGGGAGGTGGGGAATACTCATTGGTTCACTCTGGATCTGTCTGTACAAGTGGATCTGTTTGGGCAGTGCCATTTCTCCATCTCACCCAGTAGCACTACTGCTAATCTAAACTGATGACATGTCAGCAGAAAAATCTTCAGTGTGATTTCACAGATCTCGCAAAGTTGAGTAGCTTTGTCAAAGTCATTTGCAGTAGGCCTTTGCACCAATCCAGCTATAAGCTAAATTCTGCTGACCCAGGAAGTGAGCTTGTAATTTTAAGCATGCAATAATACCTGCTTTAATCCCCACCCCACACTGGGATCTCAAGAAGTATATATTACCGTTGCTTTGAAACAATTTTAAATGACTGGTTGGCTTAAGGAAAGATATCTTTTTGCTGCTCTTTAGCACATGCAGAACATTCATGATGGCTAAGATCACATTCACAATTTGGCCAAGATGAAATTTCCTTTCACTCTCTAATATGAGAATGACTAGTGTGAGGTAATTGAAACTATGTTATTAGTATCCTCTGCATCTCTTCAATCATTTGTTAGATTTAGCTGTCAGCAAGAGAATTTTGAAAGAACAAAAGTCTGAACAGTTTTTGGTTGTTACCTTTGGTCTCTCTGATTTTTTTCCTTATCTTTTCTAACATTTTATCGTGTTAAACAGACTAGCTCATTCTTAATTTGTTGTTCTCATTATTTTGTTATTTGAATAGTAATGTTCGAGTGTTTTAGGTAGTGAAAATTATTCTCTCCTGCCCCAGCCCCTTGTTTTTCTGAGTTGTCTGATTTGCTTGCATTGTGATCCCCTTTTTTAATTAAATCATTATACCAGGGCTTCTGTTTGTGTATGTAGTTTTGTGTAATAGGAATTCTACCAATAAATTTCCAAATCATGCCCTGCATGTTAAGGCAAGAGTTAAAATATCTTAAAAATGTTAAGTAAAAGGTATATTCATGGAAAGGTTAAATGAATAGGCATGAAATCCATTTCTGGTGAAAGCGATGAAGTAATAATTAAGAACAGTAGCAAACAATTGTGGTGCAAGGAACTAACAAAGCTGTTCCTAAAAGGAAGAAAAATACATGCAGCATTAACTGCTTCAAGAAGAGTTATCATATCAGGAAACCTGAGGCAGGAAGCTAAATCAGTTGTGTGCTTCTACATCTGAGGCATACTAATCTGGTGTACTAACTTGGTTTGCTGATAAAACAAAGAAACACAGGAAGTAAAAACAATAAAAGTGGAGAGAAGGCAGCAGATCAGGGATGGTTCCCTATGGGCTCTGAACCAGAAAACACAGATACTATTTGCAGTTTTCTGATGGATCCCCCAGTGGGTGGGAATATTGTGTTTACCATAACATATACAGTTCTCCCTGCACATTCGCGGGTTTGACACTCGTGGAATTGATTATTCATGGGGTGGTGTGCCTCCCCGCGTTCCCCCCATTCCCCAGCTATCTGGCGGGTGGGTGAGTGAAGGGGGGGGGCATGTCCTCCATCCAGTTCTCCCTGCTGCTGCCGGCACAATCGTGCCCAAGGCAGGTTGCAGGGGGAAGTAGGGAGGGCGATCTTGTCCTCTCCGTTCTACTCTCTGCTTACTGAGGGCACAATTATGCTGGGGCTGGTAGGGGGGTTATTTGCAGTTTTTTTACTTTCTCGGGGGTTCTGTGTACCTATCCCTGGAAATGTGGAGGGCTTACTGTATTGCAAGCATAACAGAGTTAACAAGTACCCTCTGTAGCTATGTTGAAGTAATATAGTGTATGTGAATGTACTTCAGTGTTGAAGTAACATACCGGAAATGCTAAAATACTACCACATACTGAAAAAATATGTAAATGCCCATATAAGATATGTGTCAATGATCTCCACAGACAGAATATCGGCTATGATGCCTCAGTATTCTGTATGGTGATGTTCCTTACCCCTGCAGTGTACAAATACCATGTTCAGTATAGTACTAGTACCATATAAAAAAAACACCATACATAAGGTATCTAGATCATGTAATGCCAAGGAAAGCAATATACTTAGGTTATTGCCTTGGGTCCTCTCCCTGGAGAAAGGCAGGATATAAAACAAAACAATAAACAGGTTAGGTAAAGTCTTTAATAAGAGATACAAGACTATGAAAGCTGATGTCCTTAGACTGAAATATCTATGTGATATGGTGATCATTCCCACGTAGTATATAGTTGCAAAAAGCTGTTTTACTTAATAGATGTATGAAACTTATAAAGCCATGTATTTATTCTTCTGTCGTATAAATTTCCTGACATTCCAAAGGTTAAGAGATTCTTAAGGGGAATAATAAGGTTGATCTACCTACTAATCAATACTTTTGCTTACAATGTGGTAACCTGGGTGACCACACTAGGATTAAAGAACTCAAACTAAGTACAAACCGACAAGCATATGACAAAGAAATTTCTCCCCCTTAACTAATAGATGGGGTTGAGAAATCACACTTGTTTCATTTGATTAGAATATTTACTTAGTCTACAAAGTACAAATATTATTACAATGTACATTTAATTCATATTGTGAAGCAAAGCAAACACAATTATTTTATTGCCCATCTATTTGAGCAAGAAAACCATTGAATTTAATTTCTATTAGATTGCCTCATCATTTATAATTCTAACCGCTACTGTTACTACTACTATAACTGGTCATTAATCTAACTTAATAAATCTTGAGGAATGTCTGCAGCAGTAATACACGTCTACATACCACCCATAGGGACAGAGGTACACATACTGGTTTGCTCTGTAAGACTTGTAGGAGGCAGTAATTTTGGTGATAGTAGGAGCAGGCATGCTTTACCCCCACTAAGACTTGTAAAGACTTGGGATGGTGGTAATGGGAACAAGTTTGCTTCCACTGTCATGAGAGCTCTATTTGAGCCTGAAGATCAGAGACTGGTAGGAGGTCATGACAGAAACAGGCACTATAATAGAAGGTAAGCGGTCTAAGTCACTAGAGAAAGAGCAGAGCATTGTGTGAGACCAGTCTGAGACAGGAGCAGATTCCATCATTACTTTTTGCATTTCCTTTAGGGAGCAAATGAACAAGGTGTAAACTTCCAGGGCATTAGAGTACCAGAAGCCCCCACTTGTTAAGAAGCAGGACAAGGTGGTTTTCCTCAGAACAGAGAAAGAAAGTCTCAGCAACAAAACTGAGACTCCTCAGGAAAGAGCACTTGAAACTTCAACTGTCATGCTTTGTCTAGGACAGCCCTAAATAATCTTCTGTTGTCCCACTTTTCCAGCTGTTTTAAAAATGTCCCAGTTTTGCTTTTCTCCTCTTGCTTTCCTCCTTTGTCCTTTACTTAACTTTAATTGATGCTTCAATTGAGTTCAAGTGCAAAAGTAGCTTGCACACTCTATTAATCCATCTGGAGAAAAGGGCATGAGTGGTCAGATTCTTGCCCGTTCCAGTAGACTTAGACAAAAGCAAATTGCTGCAGTTTCTCCCAGCTTGTGTGCTCTCCCCCCTTAAACTTTTGCCATCTTGACCACACTCTGAAGTTGGTTGGCAAACTTGTCTCAGTTTTCATCTATGAAATATTGGAGGGTATGCTGTATGTTTATAGTAACAGCAACCCTGGCCTCCTGACCCCACAAAAAAACCTTTATCTCATTGGCTTTATAAAACTGAGTCTGCTCATCTGCCCAGCACTTAAATCTCTAAACAGATGGAAAACAGGTGGGACTTGGCCAGACTTCAGATATGCCTCACAATGAGGAAGAATGTTGAGAAGTTAACACTATCACTCGTGAGAAACAAATGACTTATGAATTTATGACGTGGCAGTGATATTTGCGTATCGAGTTAGGAATTTGTAGCCTCATTTCATTTGGATGGACTGAATGGGTCCATAGGGATTTCTGTGAGTAAAGCTTGTCTAAAAGGTGCCTACTGATTTGGTATCTAAGCAGTGACCAAAATATTATTACCTCTGGGATTATAACCCTTCAAACAGTGAAATCTATCATCTAAATATACCAAGTTAAATTTGGATTCTCTCCTTTGGTCATATACATCCTTTCTTAGAAAGTAAAAATAGTTTTTTTTGTTGTGGTCTTCCTTTATTTGCTTAAGTTTTACTCTTGTATTTCACCAACACTTGTATCATACCATTCCTTAAATGGGTGCTGTATACTATGCACTCAGTTACTAGGATAGCGCAAACTGTGTTTTCTTTAGTCAGGATTTATCGAGGAGACAATGTATGGCTGGGGAATTCAGATTCAATTCAGGGTAAGGTCTTTTTCACTGTGAGCTAGAACATAAAAATCATGAGTAAAAGGCCAGCTGTATAAATATTTACTCAAAGGTAAATCCCACAGTTTAACAGTACATATTTCTGGGTGAGTGCATATAGGAATGCAGTTCCTTTATGTTATGTTCAAAACTATCATATAATAGTTAATCACAAAACACATAAAATGTGTATGCTATTTTTCTAAGCATTCAGACAACAACATACAGTTAAGTATCACGGTAACTACCCAGACATCTCTCCTTCCTGTTCTTTAAGTTTTAATTAGAAACTTCAGAAAATGTCAGTTGATCCCTCAGTTCCTTGTCAGGAAGCCAGAAATGGCCCCACAGAGAAATATTGGAGGGAAGGTAGCCAAATAGCCAGATTTCTTGTTTTGTTGTTGTGTGCCTTCAAGTTGTTCCTGAGCTATGGCACCCTAAGGTGACCTATCATGGAGTTTTCTTGGCAACATTTGTTCAGAGGGGTTTTGCCTTTGCCTTCCTGAGAGAGAGTGACTTGTCCAAAGTCACTCAGTGGATTTCCAGAGTCCTAGTTGAACACTCAAACCATTACACCATACCAGGTTTACACTCTACTAAAAATAATCAGATGAAATCAAGATGTCTAAAAAACTGTCACCTTAACAAGGAGGAGATGAAAGAAAGAAAGAAAGAAAGAAAGAAAGAAAGAAAGAAAGAAAGAAAGAAAGAAAGAACTGTCAGACTACAAATCTTATACAACTTTCTGATGTTGCACAGAAGTGCTCCCTTACAGCTCATTGATTTCATTATTCTTCATTATGGCCCTAATCCAGAGGAGATTACTCAACACCCTTTTTTAAAATTATTATTTATTTGTATCCCGCCTCTCCATATGGATCAAGGCGGCGAACAACTTACAAATAACATTTTACCGACCTGCGAAAGGATGGAAGGCTGAGTCAACCTTGGAGCCTGGCAGGATTGAACTCGCAACCTTGTGGCTTGCAGTACTGGCATTTAACCACTGTGCCGCCAGGGCTCTTTCTTATTACTCAACACCCAACATTGCAGATCTTCCCCCAATATGTCTTCAATAAATTATAACCATATCCCATTGAGATCTAAATTCTGTTAAAGATTCTTCTCTACATACATATTCTTCTCTACATACATATTTCATTCTTCTCTACATACATACTCTAAATACAGAGACCCTACATTACCAATACATTAAAATTGGATTATGAAATTGCTAGAAGTGGCTGACATGGATAAACTAGTGAGAAGAAGAATCTTTAACAGAATTTAGATCTCAATGGGATATGGTTATAATTTATTGAAGGGTATTGGGGAAGATCTGCAATCCATCTGCTGTGTGTGGGTACCAGTCTTTTTGTTTTCAATGAGTCAACTCAAAGTATGACCTCCTAGGCTGGATCTTTTTAATTTCTCCAGTTCTTCAGATGAAAGATTGTATGATAAAATGGGCCCAAATTGTGGGACATCCAATTCACAAGGAACAATAAAAAAGGATGTGGTCAAAAGGTTTGAAATTCACTTTGAGTTATGATTTGAAAGAAAATGTCTATCAAATGATTTCTAGGTGGCGTTTAACTCCAGAGAAATTATCAAAAATGTAGCAGGTTGTCCATTGAAATGTTGGAAATGTGAACATACTGATGGTACTTTTTGTCATATGTGGTAGACTTGTGATAAAGCAAAGTTTTGGAAGATGATACATCATTTGATGAATGAAATATTAAAAATAAAAATCTACCTGAAACCTATACTGTTCTTACTGGAACTGCTGGTGATCAGATTCATAAGAATCGGTTAAAGTCACTCAGTATATGCCCACTGCGATGAGGCTGGTGTATGCGCAGAGATGGAAAGACTCTACATTACCGATACATTAAAATTGGATTATGAAATTGCTAGAGGTGGCTGACATGGATAAACTAGTGAGAAGAGGAATCTTTAACAGAATTTAGATCTCAATGGGATATGGCTATAATTTATTGAAGAGGTATTGGGGGAAGATCTGCAATGTTGGGTGTTGAGTAATAAGAATATCAAGAAGGCTTGTGGTAGAATAATTATCTTATCTGATTCTAGTATTTTGATATACTTACTTAAACCTTTATAGATCACATAACCTACCAAATACATTAAACATTTACCAAATATTATTAAATATATGGCTTATTTTTTATTATTTTGTAGAATATTACTTGGTGGAAATACTTTTATTTTAGTATAATTCAAGTATTAACGCTTTTTGATATAATGTTTTATATAAGTATAGTAATAATACTAGTTTTAAATAATGTTTTAAAATTTGGAGGTAGGTTATATTTCTGCCATTACATCTGCCTTCTGAGGGATTGAGAACTAAGTGGAAAAAAATCTTTTGTATGTGTGCATGTAATTTCTTTCATGGTTGTTTGTTACTAGTTAGATTATGTAGTTAGTTAGTAGATAACTAGATGTGTGTTATTTTAAATGTCTTTATCTGTTGGTTTGTACAACTCTAACAGCAGTTTATATTCTATTTGAAAACTGTGACAAAGAAATATTTATATAAAAAATTTCTCCAGTTCTTCTGCAGCAACAAAGACAAAGTCTAGCATCAGAATCAGTCACTAGCCAAATCCCACCTATATGGAAGTTCCAGCAGTTTCCTAGATCAGAAATGAGTGTTCAGTAGTGAATCAGTTTTTAATCTAGCCCCTGGACAGATTCACAGAGTTCCTAATTTCAGTGAGAAATGGTAGTTTGTATGCCAAAGGGGCAATGAATCCACTCTGGGTTTTAGCCTGAACTTTATAGGAGGTATCTCAGATAACGAGCCTATTTTGAGGGACAGGGTTCAGCACCTTGAATAATACCTTTAAAGTCTGTGCTAAACCCCAGAGCAGATTCATTGACACCTTGGCATGAAAACCATCATTCTCATAACCTACAGCATCTCACGGATGAAAACCGGTACTTGTAAGGCCAAATGATGTCAGAGTATGATGAAGACAGCAGAAGTTATTAATTTGGAAGAATACACAAGCTAGGAGAGACTGCAGCAGTTAGCTTTTGCCTGGGCTTACTGGGAACAGCAACATTCTGTCCCCCTTTTCACAGGTGATATTGACAGGGGAGACGCCTAAATATCCTGAAGACAGATCTCATCTGATCTCAGAAGCTAAACATGGTTAGGACTTGTTAATATTGAATGTGGGACTGCCAAGGAATAGCTATTTTTCAGAAGAAGGCAATGGCAATCCACGTCTGAGTATTCCTTGCCTAAGAAAACCCTAAGAAATGAATGGGATTTCCGTAAGTCAACAAGTGGCTTGAAGGCATGTGTGTGAGTGCGCACATTCAAATTGAAAGTGAAAGAGGTGATTGCAGAGTGCTGCTGGCAACATGTAATGTAATTTCACTCAGGATGATGTGGTCATATTGGTGAGTATGACATATATTTAAGCTGCTGCCATTTACTAGCATAGATCTTTAGGAACTGAAATATATAATAGAACATTTTCCTGACATAGCCAGGTAGGTCAATCGCACCCAACACCTAGAAGAGTCACAGTAAGGCGGCCAGGGAGCTCAGCAGCTTTCGTAAGTCCAAAGGTTATGGGCCACTGGGCCACTCCCAGTAGAACGCATTTTGCAATTCCGTGTGGCCCTTAAGCAAGCAGGCCTCTCCCCTCAGGTCATTTTAGGATACGTAAAATCATAGAGGGATGCGTCAAGCAATCACTTTCCGTGATAGTGGGCACCCACTTTTTCCGGGCACCCGGAGGGGTTGGGTGACGTGGGGAAAATAGCGAGTTCTTCAACATATGAGGCTCTTTTGTTCCACGCAGGGGCCCTCATTGCATTTTGGGCGCTAAGAGTAGGTGAATTGGTTGTTCGGAGCAAGAGGGACAGCTCGGGCACGGCCCTGGTATTCCGGGACCTGTCTTGGGAGCGACAGTTCTGTCTGGTCATAAGGGGATCTGGGACAGATCAGGCCAAGGGGGGCGCTGTGGTGATCTTACGGGTATGCGCTGATGCAACTTTGTGTCCTTGAAGGCGGTTAGAACTTACACCGTTAGCAGGAGAACACATGCTGGGCCTCTTTGCGGTCATGTGGACGCAACTCCTTCCGCTAAGTATCGATTCTGGACCATTCAAAGAAGGCCCAGCTACGATGGGGCATACAGGGAATCAATTCCGGCACACACGCATTTCGCAGGGGGGCAGCCTTCACCGCAGCACAGTTGGGCACGTAGGCTGACGACATCACGAGGACTGGTGGGTGGAAATCCTTGGCGTGCCGGCGCTATGTCAGGCCAATTGATCTGCCTTAACATTTTGAGTTCCTTTCCAGATCGACCTGCTGTGGAGGGGAGGAAGCGAGTGTGGATCTGTGGCCACATTTCATCCTCCGGGCTGACCAGCAGGCTCGTAGTGGTTATATGGGCCCGGACCTGGGACTGGGTGCGCGGGCATTCATACGATGGCTTGGTAAGAGGGGACTGCAGTGGCATGGCGTGCTACCCCTGTTGTTCGGGGAGTGCGGTGGGCCTCCCCCTGAGGTGACGGTCATTCACTGGGGTGGTAATGACCTTGGTTTGTTGAAAGGAAAGGCCTTGGTTATACAGGCCATCCATGATGTGCGGTGATGGTCATTCACCGGGGCGGTAATGACCTTGGTCTGTTGAAAGGAAAGGCCTTGTGTATACAGGCCATCCATGATGTGCAGTTCATCCAGGACACATGGCCTCACACTGGTCGTGTTTGGTCGGCATTGGTACAAGAAGGACATGGGGAAGGGGTACTGACCCGCGGCGCATGGAACGCGCCCGAAGATTGGAGTACAAGGAGCTTCGCTGTGTCTTGAGACGGGGCTTGGGTTACTACATTCCCTACACTGCCTATGAGATATTCCTAAATGATTTGCAAAGGGGGCTGGACTTGATCTGGAGGGGATGGGGGGATAAGGACTAAGCAGACACTTGCCCTTATCCGTGGCCGGTATGGGGGGGTCGTAAGGTTCGGCGTGTACCTATGGCACCCCCTTTTCGGGGTGTAGGATAAATCCTATCCTTGAGGAGGGCCCTGGGATCACCCCACTTGCTATGCAGCGGGGGGTGGGGCTTGGGGCTCACCTCCCAGACAAGGACTGGCCAAAAGTCATCATGCAACTTCAGCGGTTGGCTTTGGGGCCCGGTATCTCGCTCAACGGGCTAGGGGAGATGGTTGGGAGCTGCCTCTTGACCCTAGTCCGAAGATACGGTTGACCCCCCCTTCTCGGGTCATAAAATACAAGTTCAAGGTCAAGGTCAAGTTTAAGTTCACCCCTTTATGTTAATTAGGCATATTAATAAATTGCCCTAGTTCAACCCAAGCTCTGTCTGCGATCTCGTTATTTCGTGGGTTGGGCGGCAATACAGATGCTGTAAGTTCTCATCAGCCCTTATCCATAGCAAATGCTCATAGTAAATGGTAAAGGATGATGGGGTTGCAGTCCAGCAACATCTGGAGGATTTTCTATTTATCATTCCTGATGTAACAGTTGGTGGTCATATTTTGAAGTGTAGTCAAACACATCTGAAGGACACCAGCTTGGGAAAAGCTGGACTAAGGGATGTTTTAGTCTTTTTGGAATCCCATATCCAAAATAAAAGAAGAAGAAAAACCATTGTAGCATCATCATAAGACATGCCTGTAATCAACATAATACCTGGCTGACCTCTGTCCTCAAAGTCGTAAACAGCAAAACTCTCATTAATTTGAAAGAACACAGAATGGAAGACACCATGAAGAGTGGTGCTCTGCAAAGGACAGAATTTGACAATGACCTGTGGTCAATGAAAAGCCCCTGTACATCTATATATCATTGCAAATGCCACTTCTCATGGTGAAGCTTTGGGTGTTTCCCTCCTCTCTTTTGCAGCTATTTCTCAACATCAAAGTGTTACACAAATATTGAAAACAGATCTGCTGTCTTTGCTTGTGTTTTCTCATGCCATAATATGTCTTCGTCAAGGTCAAACACGCATTTGGAATGGACAAGTAGTTTACAGAACATTTAGGAAAAAGGAGGTGATATATAGGACACTGAAAAGTGGGGGTAGGTAGGTGAAGCTGATTATGAACCTAATCTTTTAGCAAGCCACACTGATCAGAGCCTCTGTCCTACAATCCTTTTCTGGTTTTTCAAATTTATTTATCTACTACAGCTCAGGAACTTAGCAGTGGCAGCTTCTTATCAATGTTAGGGTAAGACACTCTGCTGCTCAGTCCAGTGGCATTTATCAAGTGTTAGTACTGTGCACTGTATATTAGTAAGATCAAATAATGAAAGAAAACATAAAGGTTGATTTCATTACCATGTTTTCTAGCAATGTATTTTTTTAGTTGACTGATTATGCAGTGTACATGGTAGCACTTAACAAAGTAACACTAGAAAAAACAAAAAGAAAGGTGTCTGGCCCCAAGAGTTTACAATCTTCACTTTTCTGATGGGGATGACAATGATAAAGGAGGGGGAAATGGAGATGAAATGGTCAAAAGAGATGATTATGCACCGGAGGCTTTATGTGAAGTGGGGATACTATGATGTTGTTTGTATAGCATTACAAGCTGTGCCAGTTTTTTAAAAAAATGTTGAAGGGTCCAAAGTCAGCAAAGTTACTTTTTTGGATTCTGAGATTCCTCCAGCCAGCAGGGTGGGGAATTCTAGGGTTGTGATCCAAAAATATAACTTTGCCAGCCTCTAATCCTCACCCTCTAACTCCTGGGGTCCAGATAACTAACAGTTCTTTCCTTTGGGGTAATTCATTCTGTCACTTCCCATCAGTTGGAATTCCAACTGAGAGTCAGCATTCTGTGTCTACTAGCATGCCAAATCCTCATTGGACTGGCTTATTAGAGTAGCCCCCCACATATACTGATAGTGCTGCTAAATTGGATGGTAACTATGAAGAAGACCCCATTTGAAAACTGGAAATACCATTTGGATGAGACCAACATGCTATAATGGCAGCTCTAGGAAGAATTCTGGAAGTGGTAGTCCAAAAAAAGTAACTTTGCCAAGCTTTATAGTTTAAAAATATGACATTATAACAAAATTTCCACTAAATATCTTAAATAACCTTTTACAGAGGTTCTAGGTCAAGCTGAGTAGTTGCAGTGATTGGATCATTTCTATGGTGTCCAGCAGACCTAGCAACAACTTCTGTAATCACTTTGTAGTAAAGGAAAAAGTAACCCTCTCTGAAACATTCCATTTGACATCTGATTGCTCCTTCTCTCCCATTGCCTTTTAGGATGGGAAGACAGTCATTAATGTGTTATGGAATTTGGGGTGGTTGGGTGAGAAAGAGCATAGCCAGGATGGGTCAGGGTCAGGAGAGAGAGAGAGAGAGAGAGAGAAACTAGGATGCCAGAGCTGCTGAAGCAGCACAAGAAGATCTCCAGGGGGGCTCTTTATGGCTATCTCAAAGCTGGCAGCATCATTATGTCTTATTGTCCAAAGTTTCTTGAAGAGGAAATCAGTTGTGTTATAACTGATTCTTCTTTTCCCAGCTAAGCCAGTCATCTTCTATCGTTAATGGGACAGCACTGGGGAAAGTTAACCTTTTTTGAACCACAATGTACAGGGTCCCCATGCTGGCTGTTCTTTTCCAAGCAAGCCAATGGGAGCAAACCTAACTTCCTTATGCATCAAGACAAGAAGATGTAGATTTAAAAATCGCTTCTAATCATTATCATCCTACTGCATTTCAGTTTACCTGAATCTTGCTGGCCAAGTATTTAAGCGTGCCTACTTGTTCTTCATTGTGAGGTGATACACGAAAAACCTTCTCCCTAAAGAAAATGATAGCAATAAGTTATATGCCCCAGATGTCCTGTATAATCTCCCACAATATGCAAGTTTAGCATGTTCTGTATCCTTACCCATTGAATTTGTGAACAGAAACATCAGCAAAAGCAGATGTCGCCCCCAGGAGAAGCAGCAAGCTCCACATCTTGGATTTCACTTGGAAGGGCAAAGCACCAGATTATCCCTTCACTGGCTTTTATAATTTACTGTTCTTATCTTTGACAGGTCAGACTGTACACCAAGACCATTTGTTCACTGATTGATGATTCTCCTGGCCTTGTTTTGTTTGCAGACTATTTATCATCTATATGGATCATGGCTCACCTGTGGAAACGGGAAAGAAAATCTCACGGGTTGTTAATGGATTACACGTCTGGTGTTTGAAAAACAATTTTACTTCTTTTCCCAATGAATTATTTTGCACCTCTTGTACTCTTGGTGGCTCAAGGAAAGCACAGTGCCAAAGTATGTGACAGTTATTGGAAGCTTGGCAAAATTACTCTTTTGGACTACAGGTTCCATACGTTCCTACCAGCATAGCCACTGCATATACTGCCTGTAGGATTCTAAGAGTTATAGTTCCAAAAGTAGTGTCCTGGTAGTTCTGGTAGCACTTTTACAGATTTATGGAGTCCTTTCCTCTCCTTTCCTCTTACAAGTGGATCCTCTCTGATTGAGCAGATTAACCTTCTGAGTTCTGCCTGAGGCTGCTCAGATGGGTGGGTATAGGCTGGTGGGATGCTGGAAATCTCTTCCTCTTCTTCTCCTTCTCCTTCTTGACGCATTTACAGTGTTATGTTTTAGTGACTTTGTCCATTTCCACACTACACTGTTATAGTGCTATTGTTCCACTTTCAATGGAATCCTGGGGTTTGTAGTTTAGTGAGGGGAATTTAGAATTCTCAGCCAGAGAGCTCTTTGGCCTCAGTAAACTACAAACCCCAGAATTCCACATGATGTTGAAAGTGGAATAATAGCACTATAACAGCACAGTGTGGAACGGCCCCCAGATTCTCCTCTCTGTTTCCTGGTTTAGACTAACCATAGTTTCCCTTAACATGCAAATTGGCAAACTATGGTTTGTGTTTTATCTCTAAACTACAGTGTGAAAAAGGGGTTGATATGTGTTCACAAACTAGGGCTTGGAAGTAAGTATTGAATGTAGTGTTTCAATTTAGGCATAATTGTTTAATATTATATTTCAACAATGGCACTATTTGCTGCTTTCGCTTATGAAATGTTAGGGGACATTTTTGTAAGTCAAAAGTTACTGGGAAAAGTTGCATGCCAACAGATTTTTAGTTAACAATGTGCTATAGCATGCATTTTGGTCTTTTATCATCTTTATGGATATTGTGTCACAGCAAAGTGGAAAGTGTTTCTTCTTCCTGATTAGTTTGGACCTTGAGTGAGTATATAAAAAGAAAATAAAAGAAAGGGTCAGCATGTATTCAGCTCTTTGATTTTTGAAAGCATTTGATGTAGTATGTGTTTGTTTCTGACATTTCATAAATGCACATTTCTTGCATTTGATATTAAAAGATGCTGCATGGAGGTAAAGAAAAACACACAAAAATAGCCAAGAAAAATACAGTGGGAGATAATTCAACTTTTGTAGTGAGATATTGCTTATAATTCTTATTCAAGCCCTAAAGAAAATTATCAGGCTTGCTAGTTAATTTTCATTATGAAAGATCCTGAGAGCCAGGGTGGTGTAGTGGTTTGACTATGATCCCAAAAACAATTCCCCACTCAGCCATGAAAATCCACTGGGTGAACTTGGGTGCATCACATATTCTCAGCCCCAGAAAACCTTGCAAGTTTCAGCTTAGACTCACCATAAGTCAGAAATGACTTGAAGGCACACAACAATAACAATAACAACAAGTTTATGATTAGAGACATTTGAAGATATTTACCAAAAAGCCAAGGAAGCACTTCATTAATTGTTCTCCATCTTTCACACAGTTGAGTCTCACCCTTCTTCATAGCACAGTTTTGGTAAACCGGTGATATAAGCAAGGAAAATCCTCAAAATATATTGCCACTGCAGAGAAAGCTGATAAAGCTTTTTTTTTATGATCAGCTTTAAAGTTCCAAAATTTCTTCTATATCTAACATTTCTCTCACCTTTCTCCACCCTGGTGCCCCTCAGACGTTTTGAACTTTGATTTCTTTTACTCCCAGCTTAAATGGCCATGCTGGTTGGCATGATTGGACTTGCAATCTGACAGATTTGAGAGCAGGTCTGGGAAAGACTAGTTTAAGAAATCTGTTCAACAAGCTCACATTTTCTGGAATGTAAACTTACCTTGTTTCATTGTTACCTTGTAGGAATGAGTGGTTTCAAAAGTATTTCCCCCCCAGGCAAAATTGTATGCTTTTGGCCATTTCCACAGTAGACTGTTATAGCGCTATTATTGCACTTTCAACATCCTATGGAATCCTGGGGTTTGCAGTTTCAGGGGGGGGGCGGTGGGCTCCTCCCGAAACTGCAAACCTCAGGATTCCATAGGATGTTGAAAGTGGAATAACAGCACTATAACAGTCTAGTGTGGAAATGGCCTTTGGCTGTTTGTAACTTGAAAAGAAAAGAAAAGAAAAGAAAAGATTTGCGCAAAAAATTCTTGACCTTTAATAGTTTGTCAGATGGCAATTTTTTTCACCCAGAAAACACCATATTTCACCCAAAATATAGTGTTTTCCCCCCAAAAAATTGTTTTCATCCAAAATACAAGTTCTTTGCATAAATTAATTTTTCTGAGAGAAGGTCCCAGATGAGGAGAATCTCATGACAGTTGACTATTTTTTTCCAACAAGGTATTTTGATGTTTTAAGATGCCCTTTCTCATTGAAGACAAGAAAGTGTGTGAGTATTCTCAGTAAGCTTACATCTGAATGGAGGTCATGTAGAAATATAACTGAGTGGAGGTCATGTAGAAATACAGCTCAGTCATGTTCTGTGTATCCAAGCGTAGTGTAAAATTTGATTGAAAATGGAGTGAATCACTTGTGAAATGGTTACATTCAATGCAACCTTGTTGTCATTGGGTAGTCCTCTTGCCAAACCACAAAGCTCATAATTAATTTGACCTAATTTTGTTGCTCTTCATGTCTCTTAGAGAAGACTAGTGACTGCAGGAGCTATCACAAATGCCAAAATAGCAGCCAAGATACTTGAGAACTTTTAATTTGAAGACAATGAAATCTACAACATTTGATACCATTGTTCCAGCTCGCAAACGTGGCAAAGAGACAATAATGCAGAGTGATCAAGCCCAGAAGCTGCAATAAATAAATGATCAAAAGGAGTAATCAAACAAATTGTAGATGTCATCATTCCCTGTCGAACTGCAGGAAGAGATGCAGAAATAGAAGTCTGTCAGATTTTCCCGCATTTGAATGGAGTTTTAAGGGATTCTTTGTGCTTTTTCAAGCAGTTGGAGACCATTTCTGAAAAACAATCTATAACACATCATTAGCCACTGGCAACCATGGAACTGCCAAGTGATATAGAATATTGTAATTTTTGATGACAGACACCTTTTCATCTGAGATTAGGTCAGAAATGCTTGGTGACATGAAATCCCACTGAAGTGCTCCATTTTGGATCCAAAGATTTGATGGCTATTTGTCAAGTTATCTCGGAAAGTAACTCCAAAGAGCTTTTGGTTCCTTTCTCCTGACACTCTGAAATTGCTTTATATAAATGTTCAATATAAGCATAAGAAAGAGTTAGTGTGGAGATAATGAACAGAAATTAAAACTGAGGGAGGCAATCTGCCTTTCTATTTTTTGACTACCAGCCTTCAACCTATCTGATAGCAAAGGATTCATCCAGTATTTCCTGCCTAAAATTTTGAAAATGGTTTTTTTAAGTCAATTTTGAGGCAATATGGTGCAAAACATGTCCTTCCTTCCTTCCTTCCTTCCTTCCTTCCTTCCTTCCTTCCTTCCTTCCTTCCTTCAACATAATGCACAACTGAATTGCAGGATCTGACTTTAGAGCACAGAGGTCCTCCCCACTTCACCCATATGACTTCCAATATGCAGAAAATAAGGACATTCCCACACGATATTGTTACAGTGCTATTATTCCACTTTCAACATCCCATAGAATCCTGGGGTTTATAGTTTACTGAGGCCAAAGAGCTCTCTGGCTGAGAATTCTAAATGTCCCTCCCTAAACTGCAAACCCCAAGATTCCCTGGGATGTTGAAATCGGAATAATAGCACTATAACAGTGCAGTGCAGAAATGACCTAAATTACAATAGGGTGGGGAAAGCAAAGATATTTCTGCTAAAGTTTCAGAAAATGTGGGAGAAGGTCAAACAAGACTTCTTGAAACTACTTTGTCTCCAGTTACTGACATTTTGCACTGGAATGTGTCAAGAGGAGCATGGTAAAGATGGAGATCAAATGCTCAAAGAAAAGCCAAAGGAGCTGAGTATATTTAAGATTCAGCAGAGAAGACTAAGGAAGAATATGAGAGCCAGTCATCTCTAAATATTTGAAAGGCTGTGGAATATAACATGACTGGGCAACCTTTGGTTCTTCAAGTGGTTTAGACTATACTGTCCTTGTCATTGACCATGCTGCTAGGGTTGTGAGAGATGAAGTAAAAAAAAAATCTGGTGGACCAAAAGTTCTCCACACTGGGCATAAATGAAATTGGCTTTCTGTTGTTCCAGAGAACAGGACCAGAATCAAGAAAGGGGATGTTAATTATAAAGTAAGAAGGATATTCTGATAGAATAAGCTCTTTTATAGTGGAACAGACTGCCTCAGTAGGTGATAGATCTTCTTTGTTAGATTTTTTTTAAAGTACAGTTAAAAAAACCTCTGTTACAGATGCTGTGGCATTCATATATCCTGTATCAGCAAGGCAATTACACTAGACAGTGATTTCTTGCATCAGCAAAGGGCTGGCCTAGACCATTTTTACAGAACTTGGAGAAGTTCTTTTCTTAGACTACATCTCCAAGAATCCCTAAACTAGCATGGAACTTTTCCAAGCTTTGCCTCTGAGATTTCTTTCAATTTTATTATTATATGATCATCACGGTAATCTTTCTTCATTTTCTCTCAGAATGAAGGAATCAAGGCAATTTACAAAAGTTCAAACAGTTACAGACAGAAGTTTGCATCATTAAAACAGACAAAAACCTTAATTAACTAGCAATAGAATTAAATGCAATTTTGAAAACAACCTTTTTTTAAAAAAAAAAAAAGTACAGACAATACAGCATACTGTGAAAAACACTTGCACTTGTGCCATAAAGAGTTTCCAACTGCTTGCTAAAATGGAAAAAAAAAATCCCTGCTTCAGGAAAGACATCAGCATGATTAGCCATCATAATTAGTACCATTTGATAACCCTGTTCTTCATGAGTGATAAAATTTGCAGATTTCAGTTGCCATTTGAATAGATATCTTCCTCTTTTCTGTGATATCTTCTAAGATGATGCCTGTACAACTCATCTTTCTTCCCCCTTTCCATTCCTCTGCTTTGCTCCCAAGCTTTCTCTTTGTCTTCTCTCTACAGAGATGAAGCTACACAGCTTCATCCCCTCTTTAACCCTTCATACATATTCAGAAGAACATGTGATGAATAGGGCTGAAGTCTTGCTTTCAGTTCTAGTTCAGAGGTGGGGCTGTAGCAGAGGAACAGATGCCATTTTGTTCTCTGAGTATCTAGGGAACAATACCGTGAATGTAGCAACACCAAAACTCAGAAAAGTTTCTCGTTTTGACTATAGCTCCCAGAATGTTCCAGCCAGTATGGCCACTGGCTGTGTGGGAGATAGAGGCAATTTCTGCAGTACACTGTTATAGTGCTGTTATTCTACTTTCAACATACCCTGGAATCCTGGGGTTTGCAGTTTAGGGAGGGTATTTAGAATTCTCAGCCAGAGAGCTCTTTGGCCTCAGTAAACTACAAATCCCAGAATTCTACAGGATGTTGAAAGAGGAATAATAGCACTATAACAGTGTAGTGTAGAAATGGCCAGAGTTTTGGAAATTTGTAGTCTCCTTCCTTCCCCACTGCACCAAAGCAACTTTTCCAAGCTCTGAATATAATCTGTTGTTTCGCATTTGGTTGGGCAGGGCTTTTTAGTCTGTCCCAATGTCAGAATTCATTGCTGATAAGATAATAAACTGCAGCTTGTTACTCTTCTCTCCTTTTCCTTTGTTTTGCAAGTCATTCCTCCTGAATGGACTCAGGAGACCTTTGGTCGTTCTTTGAAGAGACGGTGTGCTGCTGTGTCGCAATCAGATGCATTCCTGCTTAGGGGAGACCTCCTCTCTGCTTATATTTTATTAATATCACATCTTTTCAATTCAAATCAAAGACTTCAGGGCCAACCCACAACCCAATCTGAGGACCAATATAGTGTGTCTTACTATGGCTTCAAAGAAATACAGTTCAGTTATCTGAACAAAGTGTCATTGTTCACTCATGCAAGATGTGGTCCTCCAGATGTGACTGGACAACAGCTCTCATCAGCCATCTCTACTGGCTTTGCTGGTTAGTGCTGATAGGAACTACAGCTCAAGAACATGAAGAGGCCGCACATTCCTCAGTCTTGTACTCCCTTTCACCCCATGTTCTTGTAGAAGGTGGTGCTTTGGTATTTGATGTCCCACAACTGGACAGAGACTGGGCAGGGAGAGATAAGTTTATCTCTTTTCAATATGACATATAGAAAAAAAATCATGAGCCCTGTCTACATCAAAGGCAATCCAGCCCAGAGACTATCCTGGGGTGTTTTTGAAGTGGTTTTATTCTGTAGGGATATGCAAGTTGACAGCACATTTTGAAGTGCTGGTCCTTTTCATGAGAGTACCTACACACAAAAGGGAAGACCAGAAAAACAGGCAACCTTTTTGATATCTATAAAGTCTTGTATGGCTCAGATTATCTGAGGGACTGTATTCTCCTGCATGAACCTGTCTGCTTTCAGATCTCCTGGGAAGGCCCTGCTTTCTGTCTTATCACCTAACAGGTACACTTGGTAGGAACTCAGAAGAGGACTTCTCAGTGGATGCTCCTAGATGTTAGAACTTTCTTCCCAGAGAAGCTAGACTAGTATCCTCCTTACTACTTATCTGCAAGTGGGTAAAACCCTTTTTATTCTGGCAGGTCTTTGAGAATTGATTTTTTAAGGGGAAACAGGCAGTATATAATGCACTTCAGTTTTATTTGTTGTTTTTTTAAATGATTTATATTTTGAACTGTTTTAATTTTATGATGGCTCAATTGCTTTTTAACTTTTATATGTTTTTGTATGTGAATTTTTAACTGTGTTTAACTCCTTTAAGCTGTCTTTATTCTGAAACTAAAAAAAAAAAGAAATACAACAACAACAATAGTTAAAAATAAAAAAAATCATCTAACTTTTCTACAATTTCTAGCAGTTTTTACCTTCACTGAGAGCAGGTCTTTTGTCTTCCTGACTCAACACAAGTCTACCTCAAAATACTCGATTTAAACAGGGACAGTATAATACTAATAAAATTAATTTCTTGTCAGGTTTTTGCAGAGATTGGAGCTAAATTCAAAGGCAACAGTGTAAGGTGGGTGGCAGATAACGCCATAGTCTCTGCTCATTAAATGGTACTACGGCTTTGACCACACGTGAGGTCTTGTGCCACTTAGACTAATAGGCAGTGGTCTCTTGACACCATGCTTGAGTTCAGAGAATGTTATCTTGATAATATCCTTTTGTGTAATTTTGCCCAACACATATGAGGAAAACACATGCAAGAAAGAGGAGAGAGAAGTAATTTGGGAAGCACTCACCAGCTTTTTACCTACTGGTGCGGCACTTTCTCTTTTGCTCTTCACACATGCTCAGTAAGTGAATCTGGAGAATGCTATGTACCTTGCCTGTTGTATATAAGCACACACAGTGACATTAGGATCACCTGGAGGAGAATCCCATCTTTTCCCAGGTCAAGCTTTTATTGCATTGTTTACTGCAGATGCCCTGCTGTGGTCCAACACTGAAAGTGACTTTCTCTGGCCTTCCTTCACCATCCTCCCAATGCCAATGCTGCAAAAAACAAAAGCATTCAAGACAAACAGAAGACAAGTGTGTAATAAGACTTTGTAAAAAGGAGCTTCTTTGTCAGAGGCTTTGTTGACTGAGGTATGCCTGTACTTTTCTCTAGGTTTTAGCAGGGGATGTGACTTTGCTCAGGTCACACCTCTCTTTTTAACAGGAATGATGGCTTTGGCAGCTTATTTCTAAAGTAACAGCAGTCGTGGCTTTTGTGCATCTCCACACATATACGGCTGTGAGTGCTGCTGGTGGGAAAGCAGTTTGTCATTGCTGGTGCAGAGTTGCAAAGTCTTACAGCTATTATTTTTGGCATCCATAAGCCTCAAGAGAGTCTCTTGCTGAATTACATACTGACAGGAGAGGGATGTGACGGGGCTCCTTGACCTGCTTTTGGAAGGCAGAGGCCCAATGTAGAGTTCAAACTCCCCCACCACTTACCCTTTTGGGACAGACTTTTGGGAATGCCAGCAAACTTCCCTGACTCAAAAAATGTGCAATTTTCTGTAGGGGTGGAATTCAAGGTTTTTAAATAAAGAGTTTCTGAAGCAATGGTCCTCTTTTTCTCACCAACTATATCCTGTGCAGGTGAAGGCAAGGAGGCCCAGTTGACTTGAATGCTAGATATCTGGTCAGTTTTCCCCTCATCCCAATCCATACATTTTGGCCCCACCTAGAACAGACTCATTGGATTCAATGGGTTTACTCTACATGGCATTAACACTGTAATTGTATGCAATTGTACCTCCTTGCTTCTCTTGGTGTGTCCCAAATACCACCATAATTCAAATAAATGAAACAGAACTAAACAAAATACATGCATAGTGGCTCAGATCCATAAAGTGTTCTCACCTGGAATATATCCATTGCACTCTACTGCATTTAAATTAGATTAATGTGTGCAGTCAACTCTTTGTGTACTGGTCTGTTTTTCTTATGGGGGCTGGTAGAGGGAAAGGCCTATTTGAATTAAATTTCAATATAAGTAACTCCTACTTCTATTATTTTTCTCCTGAACCCCACATATTGAGTGACAATTAAGTCAGGGTGCAAACTGATTGGCAGTTCCCTTTAAAATCAGAGAATCATAGAGTTTGAAGAGACCAAAATGGCGACTCAAAGCATCCCCAGCAAACGTTCATCCAGCCTCTTTTTAAAAACCTCCAAAGAAGGTGACTCCACCATGCTCTGAGGCAGCATATTCCTCAGATTCTTCAACTAGCAGGATCAGCGACACTCACAGAAGATTGAGTGGAACAGCCATCCTGTAAATTAATGGGCTAATAGATTTATTTTCATTTAATTAAACTTATTTCCAATTAATTAGATTGATTTAAAGGAATTAAAGGAGATTTAAGTGGATTAGAAAAGTTTTACAGATAACACAGCCACTAGAAAGACAAACAAATGAGTCTTAGAGCAAATCAAACCTGAACTTTCCCTACCAAGCAAGATGACTAAACTGTGGCTGTCGAACTTTGGACACATCATGAGATGACAACACTCATTGGAAAAGATGATAATGCTTGGTAAAGTGGAAGGCAGTAGGAAAAGAGGAAGAACACATTATGGAGGACTGATTCACTCAAAGAACCCACACCCTTGAGTTTGCAAGACTTGAGTAGCTCAGCTGATATCTCTCCTTCATGGGATTGCCATAAGTTGAGGTTGACTTGACTGCAACTAACAACAAACAAATTAAATTATTTTTAATTTAATGTGCCAATACTCCTGGCAGGGAGTTGGGTCAGAAATTGCTAACAGAGTGCCAGTGAGCTGCAGATTCACCTGAGAATTCTAACATCCATATAGGAATGACAGCTCTTATCTGCTCTTGTCTCCTGTCACATTAATTTTTAAACATTGCTTCCTCACCCTGGTTGTGAACAGAAATAAGATGGTGATGGGAATCTTGCCTAATGTATCACAGGGTAAGGTGTGGAGAAGGAAAAGGAGAGTGCATGGGGAAGTCCAAAATGGAAGCAGTATTGCCTTCCAGTAGTTTCCAACTTAGGTTTTTTGGCGGGGCTGATAGTGGGTGACGCATCAAAGGTCACACAGTGGATTTCCATGGTGGAATGGGGAAATGACCCCTGGTCTCCAGGGTCATAGTCCAATGGTTAAACCATTGTGCCAAACTGGCTCTGTAGGACCTGTATTACCAAGAAAAAAAAACTATTAATGCTTTGTGGGAAACCTATGCCTGTACCCTCCTCCTCCACTTTACATTGAAAGAAACAGCAGCTGGTACTGAGAGAGTGGGCTCAGCAGGGCAGAGTAGGGTAAACAGGTGCCCAAGGACTGCACTGCACTCTTAATCACAAAGCAAATAGATGGACCAAAAGATAAGTGAAATGCCAGAGACAAAGTACTCCCTCACTGTGGGAGGCTCCTTGTTCAGATGAGACAGTTAAATTTGGTCCAAATCCAATTTCTTTTCCCATCTTTGCACCTTTCAAAAAAATAAGGCAAGAAAGAAAGAGAATGGACCACATCTGAATGGAAAGGTCAGCAAATGTCAACCAGGTGACTCTTCATATACATCCCTTCCCATGAGTTCTAAGTTATAACCTTGATATTTTTTTAACCCCCCCCCCCCCGCACACCTTGAGATTAATGTATGTTAGATTTCACTTGGAGTAAAATCCCCAGGCAAGGAAAAGATCTGGGATTGTTCTGAGAAGGAGATAACATTGTGTCCTACATGAAAAATAGTTTTGGAACTGACATGGGTTTTTACCCTCTGCAGACTGGGCCACTGATGTGTTTCATTCATACTTTGGCCCTTTCCGCAAGAGGCTGGTGAATCAGTTTGTGCCGTTTTTTACTGGATTTTCTGGGCTCGAAATAAGGCGGACTTTCCCTCATTTCCTTCTGCACAGCTACTGCGTATGTTCCATTCTGAGTCAGAGGAGTGCGAGTTCATGAATCCACACTGCCTCTGCCGTGGTCACTCCCACTACTCCCCTCACCCCACCCTATTGGTTGTGATTGGCCCTTTTTGTGTGTGTGCATGGTTTAGTACATCATTGCATACGTGCATACATGCGTACGTGTGTAAGTCCATACTACCCCCTGGCCCCTCCCATGAGCCCTCCCCTGATCACATTTCACATTGGTGCGAATGTATGTGTCTGCACCACTGTGAAAGTATGAATTGGATTGATCTGGAAAATTGGAAAATTGATTTCTTCTGGTTTTCAGATAGCATGCTTTACCACCACATGAGGGTGCATTTAGTCAGAATTACATGCAGAACGAAGGTAAATAAACTGAACCTAGTCTGCTCCAATGTGCAGAAGACCTCCATGGCAAGACGCATTGGCCCACCTTAATAACCGCGTGCGGAAAGGGCCTTTATTTCATTTGTCAGCTCGTTTAAGGAATTCAATTCCTTCTATTCTGTAGCTTGTGCATTTAAAATTATTTTTAAAAGTATATGAAACACCGGAAAGCATCACCCTAAATCTTAATGTTAGTCCTGACTAGAGTAGAACTAAAAAATCAATTGGATTTGCCTATGAGTTGACTCAACATTCAACAATTGATTCAGTGGGTGTGCTAACCCACTAACCAACAGGATTCCAGCCAAGTAAGTCTGCCCCCCATCTCTTTCATATGCATACTCCCCCATGTGCTCACACATATAATGAGTGTTCACAAAAATGTTCCTCAACAGCACTAAAGTCTTTCAAATGCCCATCTAAACAAGGTCTTTGAAATATTTCCATAGGATGTTAAGATGTTATTGGTGAAAACTGCAGGGATAGGAGTTATGGGATTCTGCAGTCACCACTGAAACTGAGTCTCCATGGGCTTGTAAATGAATTACTATGGAAAGATATAGTGATGGCCATCAGCCTGGATAGCTTTAAAACGCTATGGGAGATAAAGCTATGAATGATCACTAGTCATGGTGTATTACCTCCAGTAGGGAGGGAGTAGGCTTCACAGTACCTGTTGCTAGGAGGGTGCTGTTGTCCTTGTGTCCTGCTTTTTGGCTTCCCAAACATAGCTGATTGGTCACTGTGGCAACATAATGCTTAACTAGACAGGGCTTAGATGTGATTCAAAAGGATATGAGATAATGCATCATGTAGGAAGTCTCTGTGGCTGTGCTATCAGTCTAGAGAGAAATATGGTCCTGATGTAGGAGCATCTCTGCATGTTCTGCCTATCTGTTGTGATCCTTTGGGGCATTTTGTATCAATAATAAACAAACAAAAAGTCTGTGGGAACACAGAGCTGCTTCAAGGCATGGAACATTTTCTTTTTCTCTCTTTGCCACCTGGAACTGGGTAGATCTTGTTACTAGTTTATGCATTATTTGCTCTGATTGAATCATGTTTCTGTCTTTGGGCATCATTGATAAGCATACTGCCTCTTTACAACTGGTATGATTTAGAAGGTACAGTATTATTTGCTTAGCATCACAAAGATGAGTGATAATCCTCTCCCTAGCCTTGAGATTTTTCAGGCTTGAGAGAAGAGATGGGACTTGTAGCTCTTTCTCTTCTAGGATCCATCCAGTTGCCTCCTGTGTTGAGGGGGACATGGTGGGCATCCTGTTAGTGGCATACACAGTCAACCTGTGTTTGCCTTTTTCCTTTGGACATTGTGGAGGCTAGCATTCCCTTCCTCCCTCTGCAATGACTAAAGCCCACTGCCACCCCAGACTTGCCATAAAACTGCTGTGGCTTCTGCTCCCATAGCCTTTCAGTTTCTAGCGGAGAGTGGGAAAGTGAGAGATTCACAGAAGCATTTATCTATGCTGTCATAGCCAGACATGAAATGATTAAATCACCCACTGAGATATAGCAGTTATAGTAATAGCAGTTACATTTCTATACTGCTTATCAGTGCTAAGCACTTCCTAAGCAGTTTACAATGTGTTAGCTAATTTCTCCCAACAAGATGGGTACTCATTTTACCAACCTACGGAAGGATGGAAGGATGAGTCAACCTGGAGCTCTGCAGGATTGAACTCACAGCATTGTGGCTGCAGTACTGGCATTTAATCATTGTGCCACCAGGACTCCTCCAGTGGACCTCCACGAACCTCTGCCAATGACATGATCATTTTGTGCCTGGCTATGGATACACAGGCAGATGCTTCTCTGATCCTCCTCACTCTTCACAAGGTATAGAGTGGCATGGAGGGGCTGCATCAGCTCTATGGTAAATTTGGCGGGGATGGGGGTGGCTGGCTGTAGTGTAGTTTTACTATGTTACACTGAAGCATATAGGATTTCAGCCACTATTTTTGGGTGTTCTTTCAAGTAACAGTTGGCTTTGAAGAGAGGTGGGGAGTGTGCAGACATCCAGAACTTGTGGGACTGCAGCTCCTATAATCCCTAGAGAAAACTGCCAATGGTGAGGGATTCTAGGAATAGCAGTCTACATGGATGGCCACATGTTGTCCCCTTCACTGGCCTAGAAGTTATTTAGTCAGTGCCAGTTTGGACATTTGACACACCTTGGACCACAGACTCTTTAAATGTGTATAAGCTTTTCACTTCTGTTTGATAATAATTCTCAAGCAAGCAACAAAGAACTTACCAAGCCTCAGCTATTACTTTTCTCCATATAGTTTCTGCTTCTGTATTGTAATATATATAATCAGAGATGACTTTTGGGGGTAAGGAATTTACCCCCAGATCCATTTATTACCTGTGTGCAGTAAATGAATCCACTGCAGGCTTCTCCCTCACATTTGTTGCTGTAGAGATACAGAATTTTAGAAGCTAAAAACAGAAGGGGGTTTACCAGATCTCGTTGGAGTAGGCTGGTGAAACTTAGTGAAGCAAACTTTGCGTCATCACAAGTGATCACTGAGACTAAATTTGCCTTTAGAACAGCCGTGACTTGTCATCTCAGGATAAACGAAGAAAGACAAGTCAACATCAGGAGCCAGCTGTTCTATGCAAAGATTACCTCTTGCCATCTGGAAATTATCAGTGTTTTTTAGACATGCATTGTTTGTCCTTATTAAAACTTTCTCCTCTTTTCTCACAATATTGGTAATATTTTTGTCAAATAATCCCATCTTCCTGTCATTTGGGCATTACTTTTGATTAGTAATCATTTTCTAACAGGTACCAAATGAGGGCCAGCTGGGAGTAAGAGGAATCCTGACTTGACTTGTCCTTGTGCTGCAAATAAAAAACCTTCAGCATTTTTCTCATTCCTGTGAGGCACTATGAGACTTGGTAGAGATTTGTCTTAAAGAGAATGTATGTGTTTTCATGAGCATTTTTGCACTTTTTTTTGTGTTCTTAAAATATGGGTATTATAAAAATACAACACTTGTTGGCTTGTTGCATGAACTGGGAACAGAGTAGTAGCACTGGCTTGTCCTGGTTGCTGTGTTCCTCTTAGCTTCATAAGTGGATACTTATGTCATAAAACACCCGTGTTTTCTGCAGAAATAGAAATTTTGCATTAATAATATTGTGCACAAATTGTGACCATCACAATGGAGAAAAAAGCAAACATTGGGCATTCATTCCTGAGCATCAGATGAGATCTTTCCGGGAGGCTGATGAACACAATAGTGCTGGTGTGACAGACTGACATAAAAATCTCAGGAACAAGATTTTCTCATGTCCCATTTGGGAGGTTTTTGAAGAATACTTTGGTTTCTAGATGCTTATCAAAGATGCAGATACTAGGGATGTTGATGAACAACATTCTGATATTTTAATAAAGCGCAGCTGGAATGGATTACTTTTAATTCTATTAAAATTGAGAGAGTCTTCTTAGTGGCTGCTCCCACCCTCTGGAATTCCTTTCCATGAAAGGCTAGGCTGGCCCCTCCCTGCTCTCCTTTCACCAGCAGGCAAAGACCTTTTTGTTTAGGCAAGGAGGCTTCTTATGGGGGATGTGTGATTTGTTTATTTTTTAATCCTTGTGTGCCTTGTAAATGATTTTGTACTGTTTTAGTGTGAAGATTTTTCATCATTTTTGAAATTTATTGTTAGTTTTTTAATTTTTTTAATGTGAGTCACCTTGGGTCCCACTCTTATCTCACTCTGGCATGCAAATGAAACAAGCAAGCCAGCAAGCAAACTAACAACTTGCTAGCTACCCATAGTGAATTTCTGAATCTTTTACAGGTAGGGACTGTCTACATCTCTTTGCCTATGTTCCATAAACTTTGGCACTGTGAGGGTTCCATGGACTTCTTGAGTTGTTGCCTTTTTTCATTTTGACCCATGGTGGTAATCTTTTAGGGATGAAGTAACATATTGTTCCAATCCTGAAAGCAAGTCCATGTGGATAATCATTGGAGAAAGAGCCAACAGAAGCTTCTCTAGCTGGCAGTCTGGGTAGGGCTTTGCTCCTGTTCTGCATTCTTCACATGGAGAAGGCAGAAGAGGAGCAAAGCACATTCAGTTGGTGTTTCCATGTCAGCTGAACTCAGACCTCAACACTCGCTTAGCTCTTGGAAGTGCTGACTGAATATTCAGGTGTTCCTCATGTCAGTAGGGACCATAAGTGGGACATGAAGAGAATCTTCACACCCAGTGATCAGTGACGGGAAAGAAAAGTAGGTAAGCTCTCCTATATAGAACTCACTCTCCCAGCTGCTACACCAACCAGCCCGCAGGATAATCTTTGTTGTTATCTGTTATCAGTGGACAGGAAAAAAAGCGGTATCCCCCCCCCCAAGTCTTCCAAGAGTTAAAATGAAAGGGAGAATTTCTCACCCCATCAACTTCTGTAGTAGCCACAAAGGGGAGGAACACAGCTGGACAGATAAACTCTGCAGGCCAGAAACATTTGTGGGCTGGAGGGTCTGCCCTCCCTACAATTGCTGTAAATTTAGACTTGAGAAGTTGATATCACAGTCTACTATTGAAAATGAAGAGTAAACATATTAAAAGAGGAGTAGGAAAAGTGTGGCCTGTGGCCCTGCATGTGGGTCTTGAGGCTGTTTTTGCAACTTTCATGCTCCCTGTGCCCCTCTATAACCCTGACTGTCCAATTTGTTTTTGGGAAAAAGTAGTTTTCTGCTCCATTCAGGAATAATGAATTTTAAGTAAAATGGAATACAGACCCCCCCCCTTCCCAGCCTCTTTCCTCCCATGAAACCAAAGGCAGACTTCATCCATTTCTTGCTATTTTTGACCATTTGGGGATTGGCATGGGGTAGAAGTTGTGGAGTAAGTTGAATGTTGGCCTAGGGCTTGAGATCTAGAGTTTGAACCCTACTCAGTCATGGAATACTGCCTTGGGCAAGTCACACTCTCTCAGCCTTAAGGGAAGGTCATGGCAAGCCTCCTTTGAATAAATCTTGCAAGACAAGCCCACAAGAGAGTCACCATAACTTGGTATCAGCTTGGAGGCTCATAACAACAAAAGCAACCAATGAGGTGGAAAACCACCTCACCCAGATTCTATAAAGTTGCCCAGTCTTGTATTAAGAGGTGTGGTGGTTGCATGGAGTAGTAGTATCTCTGTTGATTTTTTTTAAGGCATCAGGGAACCTGGTAGAAAATAGAAGTGAAAATGCACAAAGAAATGCTGTAGCACTTTTGAGACTAACTGAGAGAATGATGCTTATATCATAAACTTTTGTACATGCAACTTATGAACTAGACTGAGTCTGTGAAACCTTAGTGTCCAGACTTCTTTCTCTTAGTCTTGAATGTGCTACAAGATCCGTTGGTAGACTGATGCAGATTAACACAGCTATGGCTTGGAACAGAAGTGAAAATGTTACATTTTTAAATATTTTATCAACTTCGGCAGAACACTTCCAAAGCTTTTTTGGGGGGAGGAGGGACTACTCTTCCCACCCATGTCTTTCTGGAACTCCTAGAGGAAAAAGATGGCCATGAAGACCAAACTGATTCTAAGAAATCACAAGGGGTGCAATGGGAGGTGATGGATGGTGGAAGAATGTCTGGCATTGTTCCTTCTTGCTTTCCCTGAATATACAAAAGGCATCTGAAATAAGTACAAATAAGAACCCTCTTCACAGATGAGAAATGCAGCACAAAATGTTGTTAAAACATACCTAGCGTCTGGCAAAATTTATTACCATATCACCTAGTAACTGTCTCAAATCTTTCCATGGGGGATAAATGACATATAAATTATATTTACAGCCCTGCTAAAATCAATCCAGCCTCTGATAGGATCTGTTACTCAAAAGTTGTTCTCTAGTTTTGTAAAAATGCTTCGTGATTTGGTCCCCCCATAGCCAGCTCCAGAAACAAAGGAAAGAGTACAAATAAATATCAGTTTGTGGTAAATTGGGAATTGGCAACTAGCCATTTTTTTTTTTTTGGTGGAGTCTTTACCAGCCCTTCTTCAATACCTTGTCAAAGTGGTTTTTGAACTTGTCATTGAGCAGGAAGTTACACTGTTATGTTTGTAGGTTTGGGAAACTCAGGGTCAAATCTATACTGTGCCCCATGCTTGAGCTCTGTGAAGTCACTTTCTATCCTAAATTAGCCTATAGGAGTGTTATGAACATGAAAGAGGGAATAGGCAATTTGCTGGGGTGGGTGCTACTGGACACTCCACCCCACTGCTACTGGCATACAGGGAGGGGAAATATGGTAAGCAAGGAATATGATTTTTTTTCCCAGCAGAATCACACTATTGACAGTCTGCTGGAAGCATGATTCTTCTGGAAAGCAAGGCGGAGGGTCCTGTGTACAAAGTTTTGCAGCAAGCAAACAGTGATTTTTGTGCTGATACCTATGACAATAGTAGGAACATGGGGGTAGTATGATGATTGATGGCCCTTCCATGTGGCCTGTAGCCTTTGTCTCCCTCCTCTTAAGTATACACTCATGTAGGGTTTCCAGATATCCTCTTCCCTAGTTCTCAGGGCGAAAGTGCTGCCTTGAAAACTGTGGTTGGTGCTTAATTTGTCAGGTTTAGTGGCATAACCATCACCAGGGCCTCGTCTCTTGGGATATCATAAGAGGTCAGCTCGAGGTCTCAGGTTTTGGTCCAGAAATTTCAGGGCCTGGGGTATTCCTGATCTGGCAATCCTATGGACTCATGAAATTTTTTACACTGAGCTTTCTCTCAGCAATTCCAGAATTGTCACAGGCCCACATACTGAGCCAGGCCACTTTATCTATTAGATACTTTGGGCACAATGCATATAGGGCCTACAAAAAATTTAGGGTCTATGAAAACAGGATTAACAATTTTTTTACAGGAATTGGGAAGGAAAACAAAGTTTCAGAATAAAGATATTTTATATTTTCATCCCTAGTGGTATGTCAAGGCAATTTGGGGAGCTGAATACAAGAGTGCCTAGAGCCTATGAAAACCTTAATGCAGTCCTGATGGTTAGGATATGTGAGACAGCCCTCTTGACGCCAGCTCCCAGGCTGTAGACTTCTCTTCCACAGGATACCAGACAGGCCCTGTCTCTGATCTTTTACCTTTTTATGTAGTCAGGCATTTGGTGATTAACTGGTTGGAAAGAAGGGTCTTTTAATGGTTTTTGTGTGCTGTACTTTTATTCATATTGGCATATATTTTTAAAATAATTATATAGTGTTTTAAATTAGTTGTGTTAATAGTTGAAAGACAATAGTTAAATGACAATTACATAAACTTTGTTGCCAGTTGGTTTTTTTAGCTGCAATTTTTTTTTAATCAGCTGTAATTTGCTTGAAGTCCCATGTTGGGAGAAAAATGGGATGCAAATTAAATAAATAGGATCTCCTAGTTCAGTCATTGAATCTCTTCTAAGCTAAAGCAACATTTTGAACTCCCTGAAGGAAGAGTGTATTGCTAATGTGACTGATAAATGTGAGCATTAATGTATTGTTTATCTTATAACATGACAATCCTAACTGACAAGTAAAGCATCAGAAGAGATGATAAAAAATGCAGGGGCATTGAGCAATTAAGGTTATCCCCTTCTTCCTGTGCTCTCTTAGCAGAAGCCCGACACAGAATGGAAATGAATGGGACTTCCCTTGCTACTTATCTCCGTCCTGTGAAAAGTTTCATGCCAAATTTCTGCTTAACATGTTTCCATTAAAGAGGTGGGGGAAGCAGAGCCAGAACATTTTTTTTAAAAGGTGACAACTCTTTGGATACTTTTTTTCCACCTCATAGTATTTGAAATATAATAATATCCATACACATTCCTGATTTGTAAGCAATATATTTTATTATGTGCTTTGATTAATTTGGGAACAAAACAGTGCAAAGCAATTGGGGTTGAGCTGAAAGAATTCCTGGGAATCTTTTCCAGTTTGATGACACTTGATTCCAAGATGGATGGTTTGAAATTTGCCAGACATGTTTTGCTCCAGCACAAAATGTGGCACAGACATTTTCACTGATTGGTTAAATTAATAGGCTGATGGCCACCAAACAGCCAATGTGATCTCCTCTACCACCACCAAAAGGAATGTAATAATTCAGCTTCCCATTTTTTCCTCATTTTTAAAAACCTTACATTAGTTTTGTCCTAAGTTCTGACATCTATTTTTTTTAAAAAATAGAGTCTTTACAAGGTTTATACTAATAAATAAACATGCGTGAGAACATGCATGTTTGGGGGGAGGAGCCAACTACGATGGCAGAGAGAGGCTAAATATTCGACTCCCGGAATAGATGATTATAAAATAATTCCAGAAGCCCTTTTCAAAACAAAGAAAGAATGTGAGTAATTAATTGAATAATGTGGGAAAGAATGTAAGATAAGATAGTGGATTGGTTTCGATTCTTCTCCAACTGGAGGGAAAATAAAAGACTCTGTTTAAACTGCAAATAACTGTTGAAACGGACCGAAAGCAAAACAGTTTTTTCCCCCCTTTGTGGTCCTTGAGATATATGCCGCCTAAAAAAAAGGTCTATAAACACCCTGTTTGGAAGCGACCTACAGCAACAGATAAAACATATAATCGTCTAGTTAGAGATTTTGAAAATATAAACTTAAACTCTAACGGAGACGAAAAAGTCATTAAAATGGCGGCGAAGAAAGCTGCGAACGGAGCTAATGAAGAGATAAAAACTTTTATACACAAGCTTATTACAGAGTCTAATCAAGCTCTTGTTACTACAATAACATCTAATATAAGGGCAGAAATGGGGCAATTGCAGGAAAAAATCTCACAGGAGTTAAAAGCATTGGACCTTAAAGTGGATGATATAAAAAAACCCCAAGGGAATCAGCAGACCAGACTAGCAGAACATGATGGCAGGATTTCTTTGTTAGAGAGACAAATTATCCAGCTCCAAGACCAGAACAGAAGAAACAATGTGAGGATTCGTGGATTCGCAGAGCAGCCACAACAAAGTCAAAAATCCTTGAAAGAGGAAGTTTTAAAATGGCTAAAAAGCATTGTTCCTGAGATTTTATGGGAAGATCATGACATAGAGAGAATTCATCGTGTGTCAGCTGCAAAAAGAGGAATAATTCCCAGAGATATTATAATGAGAATTGCGAATTTCAACAAGAAAGATGATTTGATGAGAGCTGTTAGAAAGAATCCAGGAATATTGAAGTATCGAGATAACACAGTGGAAATTTATAATGACTTATGCCGCGAAACAATAAATTGGAGAAGGGAAATGAAACCTTGCATCATAGTTCTACAGAGAGTTGGGATAAGATACAGTTGGGGATATCCCATCTTTCTGAAATTCCAATATGCTGGCAAATACCACAGAATAAATTCTCTTGAACAAGGATTGCAACTCCTGAAAGAACTGAAACTGATCCAGCAAGAGGAAAAGGAAGAAGAAGGAGCAGCGGAGGGGGCAACTGAGGAAGGAGTAGTGGGAGGAGTAACTGAAGAAGGAGCAGTGGGAGGAGCAACAGGAGGAGCAAAGAAGAAACTTCGGGAGATAAACGAAAGGACAGAGGCTGAGGAGGACTGGAAGAAACAATATGATATAACAGAAGAAGAAGAAAGAGAACTTCATAGAGTAGGAGAAGGGTAGATGACTACTGAGTAAAATATATTCTTATAGATTATAAATGCATAGAGATAGATTTATATATATAAAAGCAAGAGGGTAGAGAGAGGGAAAAAAAAAAAAAATTTCGGGAGAGGGTATTGGTCTCTATGCCGGGAGTTGGCATACCTTCACCCCCCCCCCCAGGACCATGGCTGGTCATTTCCAAGGCAGAAGCGCTTTGGAGGAGGAGGGGGGGACAAATTTTGTGTGGGGAGGGGAGGGGAGGGCGGGAAGGGGGAGGGGAGTGGGGGGGGGGAAAGGGAAGGGGAAGGGCAGCACCATCACATTAAAGAGCCAATGGGGAGTGGGATTAGAAAATTCAAAATATGAAAAATGGAGAATAAATTGAGAATATCAACATTGAATGTGAAAGGTTTGGGGGAATAATAAAGAGAAAAAGGATAGAATCGATATTAAAAAAAGATAAGGCCGATATAATTTTTTTACAAGAAACACATGGGAAAAGAGATAAAAAAAATGAGCTTAGATTGAACTGGGTAGCTATTTATGAGGAAGCATTTGGTACATCCAAATCAAGAGGAGTTGCAATAATAATTTCCAAAAGATGCAATTTCATTGTAACAAGTGTGGAGTTAGACGAAAAAGGTAGATATGTAATTATACAAGGTGAAATAGATGGAGAAACATATGTCATAATGAATATTTACGCACCTAATGAGAAGCAAAAAGAGTTTTATGAAGAAATATTTAATAAGATCAAAAAAATGAAAGGAGACTATACAATAATCGCAGGTGATTTTAATATGGTGATGGATAGATGGAAAGATAAATCAGATCCATCAATTAGAGATAGATATAATAATATAACAATTTTGAATAAATTAGTGAGTAGAAATGAACTGATAGATGTTTGGAGGCTAATAAAGGGTGAAGAAAAGAAATATACGTATTATTCATCAGTTCATAAAAATTACTCAAGAATAGATTATATTTTTGTTTCAAAGAATATGATACCTAGATTAATAAATACAGAAATTGAAACAATAAAAGTGACAGATCATGCTCTGATGAACTTGGATATAACTATGAAAAGGAATTATAGAGAAGCAAAAAGGTGGAGACTGGATACTAAGTTATTTAATTATAAGGAGATAGTAAATAAAATAGAGAAGGAGTGGCAAGAAATTTGGGATATAAACAATAAGGAAGTAACACAAGATGTATTGTGGGATACAATGAAGGCAGTGGTAAGAGGATTATGCATTAAAGAATCAAGCAAATTAAAGAGACAATTAGGAGAAAAAAAATTAAAATTAGAAAAAGAAATAAAGGAACTAGAGAATGATTATATAATAGATAGAACTAAACAGAAATTAATAATATTACAAGCAAAAAGAGATGAATTAGAAAAGATAGAAATGGACGAAGTTCAGAAAAATCTAATATACTTGGAAAGGGAATATTTTGAATATAGTAATAAAAATTCTAAAATGCTGGCTAAATCAGTACAATAAAAAAAAACTAGAAATATGATTGGCGTAGTTAAAGATAAATTTGGTAAAGAAAAAAGGTTGATGAAAGAGAAATTAAAAATATTTGAGGAATTTTTTCGAGAATTGTATTCAGCAGAAGATAAATCTTTAGAGAACATAGAGGAGTATATTAATAAAAATTGGAAAGTAAGACTAACAGAACAAGATAAAGGATTGATAGAAGAAATGATATCAGAAGAGGAAATAGAAGAAGTAATAAATAATTTAAAAGGAGGAAAATCACCAGGATTGGATGGACTAGGTCCAGAATATTATAAAACATTTAAAAAAGGTTTAATTCCTAAACTAAAAGTGTTATATAATAGTATATTGAGGGGTGAAAAAATTCCATTATCATGGAAGCAGTCACTAATAATATTAATTTTAAAACCAAATAAGGATCCTATGGATCCAGGTTCTTATAGACCAATATCTTTAATAAATCAAGATGCAAAAATTTTGACAGCAATAATGGCGAAGAGGTTAAATAAATTTATTTATAAGTATATACATAAAGATCAATGTGGTTTTATTCAAGGAAGACAGATGGCAAATTTAATAGGGAAAACGATAAATAAAATAAATATAATGGACAGAGATAAACAAAAAGCTGGAATTTTAGCCCTAGATATATTTAAAGCCTTTGATTGTGTGGAATGGCCGGCATTAAAAACAATTTTAAATAAAATAGGATTAGGAGAGAGATTTAAAGGGTTAATAAATCAATTGTATTCACATAATACATCTGTAGTGATGGTAAATGATGGATTTACAGAACAGATTCAAATAACAAGAGGAACGAGACAAGGATGTCCATTATCTCCAGTTTTATTTGCAATAGTTATAGAAATGTTAGCGAATGTGATAAGAAATGATGAGAATTTGGAAGGAATTGGAGTTAAGGAAAAAAATAAAATAAGCTTATTTGCAGATGACACATTGTTGACAATTAAGGATCCAATTGAAAAGATAGATAGGATAGATAAACATTTAATAGAGTTTGGGGAGAAGACGGGATTAGAAATAAATTGGGCCAAATCAGAAATAATGTTATTTAATTATACTAAAGAAGAAGTACAAAAATTTATAAGTAGTAAAAGAATATTAAAATAAAAGAATCAATTAAATATTTAGGAATAGAGATTACAAAAAATTTACAAGAATTACAGGAAAAAAATTTCAAGAAATTAAGATTAGAAACAAAAAGGAAATTAGAGGACTACAAAAATATAAAGCTATCGTGGTTTGGTAGAATAGCAGTGGTAAAAATGAAAATTTTACCTAAAATTAACTTTTTGTTTAGAATGTTACCAATAAAAATATCAGAGGAAGAATTAAAGGAGTGGCAAAAGATATTAAATAATTTTTGTAATGGAAATAAAAAATCGAGGATTAACAAGAAATATTGGTATAAAAGTCAAAAAGAAGGTGGCCTGGGACTTCCAAATTTAAAATGGTATTATTATGCAAATCAATTGAGATATATCATAGAGGGGGTTTAGGAAAGGGTGATTTAGATTGGTTAGAGATAGAAGATATGAATATTGAGACAAAATTAGAAAATATATTTTTTAGGAATTTTTCAAAGAAAGAAATGGAGAAGATAGAAAATCCTTTTATAAAAAATATAATAGAAATATGGAAAAAAAATAAAAGAAAATTATTACCGAATATATCAATATTAACTCCGATAGTGATGATGGAAAAATTTCCAATAAATTTAAGAGAAATAATAGAGAAAGAAATAAAAAAACAAAAAATTTATAGATTAAAAGATTGGATGAAAATAATGATAAATAAAGATAGAATGAAAGAGAGATTGCAGGAAACTAAAATATCCTGGTTAAATTATATACAATTAGAGCAATGGACAAAGAGTATGAAAAGATATGTTAAGGATTTTAAAGAATATACTAAATTTGAACAAATTATTATTCAAAGAGAAAATATGCAAGAAAATGAAATACTAAAAGGTATTACAAGTGAAATATATAAAATATTAGCAAAAGAACAAGAAGAGGATTTTCTTAGAAAAATGTGGGAGGAAGAGATAGTACAAAATATAGATATACAAGAATGGAGAAAAATTTGGAAACAACGTCATTTAAAAAAATTATCAATAAGAATAAAAGAGAATTATTATAAATTAGTGTGGAAATGGTATTTGACTCCAGTGAAATTAAATCAAATAGATGAGAAATATTCAAGATTATGTTGGAGAGGATGTCAAGAAATTGGTACATATATGCATATGTGGTGGAATTGCAATAAGATAATGGAGTTTTGGCAAAAGGTTTTTAAAGAGATAAAAGAGATTATAGGAGCAGATATACCAGTATGTCCAAATATTGCATTGTTGTCTATATATGATAAGGTTGAGTGTACTCAAGTAAAGAAAGAATTAATAACAAATTTGTTAACTGCAGCGAGATTAATAATAGCAAAAAAATGGAAAGCAAATGAAAAATTTCAAATAGAGGAATGGTATAACGAAGTGTGGAAAATTGCAATTAATGATAAACTAACATGTAGAATTAGGCTTATGAAAGGTTTGGTTAAAGGGAATGATTTTGAAGAAATTTGGAAAATATTTTTGGATAAAGTTCTGAAAAGAGATAGTAATACTACCCTGTCAAAAGAAGAATGGCAATTTTGGAAAGTGGATTAAATAAAAAGTTGGCTCTGGGGGGTGGGTATTTTTTAGTTTTAGTTTTGTTTTTCTTTTATGTTGTATATTTTGTAATTCTTAGTAGGTGTGTGTGTCAAACTTGTGATTTATAGATTTAAATGGATAAGTGATGTTAATGTTTTTTTTAAAAAAAAAAGTTAAAAGAATTAACAATAGAAATAGATTAAAGGGGATGTGAAAAATATTGAATTAAATGTGAAATTATAACAGTTGAACAGATTTATAAATTTAAGGGTAAAGGTGCAAAATAACAATGAAAGTTAGTATTGCTTAAGAGAAGAGAAAAAAAAGAAAAAGAAAAAAATTTTTTTTTTTAATTCACTATTATGTATATCACATGGTGTTTAATTTTTTTTTCTTGTTTTGTATTTGTGATTCAGTTATATAAATAAAAAAAAATTAAAAAAAAAAGAGAACATGCATGTTTGCTTAATGTACATAGTTTTTGCAAGAAATTTCACTGATAGATTCAATCTTGATTGTGCACTGTTCAGTGGATTTTACATGCATTGTAGTATGATAATTATAAAAGGCAATTAACTTTTGGTTCACAATATTAGGCGGAAAGGTACAATTAAGTAAATTCACGTTAAAATGTGAACCAAACAACCTCCTCACCTGCCACTGCTACGGGATGCAGACTGAGAGACACAGAGAGCTTGCACAGTTGTTCTGAGGGCACTGGGAGGATCCTCTACAAATATGAGGGCACTAGTTTCCCCCACTTCCAGAATTCAGTTGCATAGTGAGTGTACTTTGGAAAATATCAGCAAACCAAGCTATCAATCTCTGTCTATAGTCAGCTGCTATATCTATATATGAACATTGTTTAAAAAACAACAACAACACCATTAGTGTTCTCTGGCCTAGTGGCAGCTGTTAGTTTCCATGTGAGTTGGGTGGTAAATCTGCACAGAGTTTTAGCCCAAACATTAAAGTTTCTGAAGCCTATTGCCCCAAACAGATTCAGAACCTTGGACAGATCCTTTAAAGTTCAACTAAAAGCCAGAGTGAATTTAGTGCTGCATTGACATTGGAGGTACTAGCTACAATTGCTAGAAATACAGCCTCACATTTGCAGGTGGAGTTCTCTTGGGGGTGGTGATTGCAAGAGGAATAGCTTTTGTGTATACAGTGAGCTTCCTCTGTTTATACTTAACTTCCACTGTTGTGACCTCCTTCCAAAGCTAACCAAACCTGTGGAAGCACTAAAACCCCTGAAAGCCATACACCACTTACAGAAACTGAGGGTGTAAATAAGAAGAGAATAAACCATTGGGAACTTATATTCCACCTACTCTATCTCAAGTCACATTCACACATAAACCTGTGAATTCAGCAGCATCAACAGATATGCATGCAGACTCACTCTCATCAAAATACTAAAATATAGGTACAGGATTTTCAAAGCTCTTCTCACTGTAGCAGAAGCTGAAGCCTAATCCATTCTATCTTATATGTCCTGAGCAGAGCTTGGAAAAGTTATTTTTGAGAATACAAGTCTCTTATTCCCAAATACTCCCAATGTGGTAATTCCTGGGCATGTGGGTGATATGAAATACAGTCACAGTTTTCTTGTCAGATAGAGCCTTCTTATTAAATGAACCGAAGGATTATCATTTGGAAGCAAGCTGCAAGGGGTTTGATAACTACCACTTCATTTGGTCCTTGGGATATTTCCTTTACAATTCAGTCATGTGTATGTTCCAATCATAAGTCAGTCTCATTGGTTTCAGTGGAAGTTAGTGCCAGTTAAGTGGGTACAGGATCCTGCACCTAGCAAATGGGGACAGGTTTTTCTTTTTCTGAAAGCTCTCCTTCTGCCCACAAGCTCCTCACAGTTTTAAGAGACCAGGCTTATAAAAATATAAAAGTAACTCACACTACAGCAGTAACAGCTCAGCTCTGCTCAGAGAAGGTAAGTGGATGACTGACCTTTTTCTTTGTTTAGGGTTGAGATTTCTCTATCTGGTTTGCTGGTAATTTACAGTTCTGTTTTGCTTTTCATGTTGAGTTGGCCTTCAAGAATGAAGTAAATCATGGCAGTTCCCTTCCTCTCTATCTGTTGTTTGTGATCAGTCGGCATGATAACGTTGAAAGCAAGGGGGGGTACCTTCAACTCAGGATAGTTTTTACATGTCGTGAGTGACCTTTCATCAGAGGCAATTCTTGTCTAGTCAGATTAAGCAGTGGGCTAGCCAGAGTATGAGGCAACTGGCCAAGGAAACATTCCTTGTTTACAGCAAGTGAAGCAAGTGCTGTTAGGAAAATGGTCACAATCCATAAGAACATCACCAGTTGGGTTGTTTTTAGACTATAATCTCCAGAATCTTTCTTGGAGTTGAAGTCCAAAAGGTAATTTTTCTAAAAGTAACCTTTCATAGCTCTGGAAGGTCACTTTTCTAACCTATAAGGAAAATTCTCTTCTCTAACATTCTCTAATAACTAGAAGAAAGGAGCAGCATCAAGAACAGAAAGTCTGTGTAAGTTAAGTTTCTGCTATCTCGGACTAGGATGGGGAACTTCAAAAGATTCAGGGACCATTTTTGCCCTCCTGTGGAGCTTTGCAGACTTCATTCCATTTTTGAGGATGAGGGGAACTGAGGCAAATCATGCAGCCAGAAGTCTGACAAGGTGATCTGCTCTCTAAATGCATTTCCTCCAGGAATTTTCTATGGGGAAGGGGAAAACATGTTTTGTGAGAAACAGGAAATGACTAGCCAGTTACTGTTAGTTTCTCAAGAAGGTTCCTCTTGCCCTCATATTTGTCTTAATTTCAGATAACATACACAGAATTGGGAGGGAGGGAGAGAACTGCTGGAGAAAAATTAAAGAACGTGCATTGTGGTGAATACATTGTAGATTATTCCCTTTCCTTCTAAACCTGGTTCCAAAATTGTCCAGCTGTTTCAAGAACACATGTGAAAAGCATATTGGAGTGATAGATGACTAGCAGCTGTTGCAGAGGAACTGAAAATAACTATGCACTGTAGGGACACACTTTGGAACTTCAGATGTTTCCAACTCTCATCATCCCCAGACAGCATGACTGATGACCAATGATGACAGGAGGTCTAATCCAGGTTTCTCACCTCTTATGACTGTGGGCAGAGGATAATTCTATGGTAATTCCTTCACAAGCCTCCACCATCACATTGAGGAAGCAGGACTTTAATGCTGAGCCTCATCAGGTCTGGTGGGATCACAGATGACAGAACTGGTGTCAGTCATCTCTATGACTGCATTGTTAGCCCTGAGTATAGATGGGAAAATATAGAGCTTTACTTAAGCCAGGACTTGGCAAAGTGTAGCCCTGGGCTCCATATCCTCTGAGATTGCTTTTGAGGTGCTGATCCCTTAAGACTGCCTGGTCTGTACTTTTTCCTGGCCAAAAAAAAGAGAGAAGGAAGGAAGGAAGGGAGGGAGGGAGGGAGGGAGGGAGGGAGGGAGAGAAAGAGAGAGAGAAAGAGAGAGAGAAGGAAGGAAGGAAGGAAGGAAGGAAGGAAGGAAGGAAGGAAGGAAGAAAGAAAGAAAGAAAGAAAGAAAGAAAGAAAGAAAGAAAGAAAGAAAGAAAGAAAGAAAGAAAGAATATGGATGGCATCCAGTCAGTAAATTACAATTTCATAAGTTAGGTCACTGCAACTGTTTTGTATTTTCATCTGCAACTATGACACTATTGCCATGACCACAAATAACACTGAAACTCTTCTTAAAAGTTGGCCAGCAGTTAAGAATGACTGAGATAGTGCTAAATGGGGCACTGCAGGATGACATGACACCCCACCTACTGCCAGAGAGTGACCCCTGTGAGGAGTAGAAGAACTCTTGTGGGGACCTGTTTGAACTCTTCATCACAGCATTGCTTGCTGATGGGAATAGCCTGTTCACATTATCCTGCAGTGCACTTTTGTTAACAGCACATACCTTCATTACTCTGGATGGTTGTCTAGCTTTAAAGGTGGGTTTCAGGGGTTGGATGGGGAGTTAAAACAGCTATGACACTCTGGCTATGGGTTTGAGGCAGCATCTCAGCTGGCAGATTGCCTTTCTTGGAAGTCTCCAGCAGTGGCAAATAACCTTTTAAATAGGTTGTAGGGACTGTGCATAGTTTTAAACAAACAAAGATTACTTTTGGTTTTTTAAAAAATCAGAAGAGGGGGCTTGCATTCTTGGCAGCCAGTATGGCCCCTGTAGGATCAAAGGGCATAGAATATTCACTAGAGTTGTCCACTCTGTTGGGTCATTTTTTCTAAGTAATTTTCCCTACTTTTCTTGACCCCCTAATAAAGAATGTGCCATTGGACCACACTGCAACAAAATGCAAAGTATACATTGTGCTGATACTTTTATTAGGCAACCAAAAAGTGCAAAATATAATACACAAGCTTTCAAAGCTTCCTGGCTTCTTCACTGGAGAAGAAAAGTGATGGAATCAGATTCATAGGCATGCATCTTGATCAAGTTACGTGCTTAAGATGGTGCCTAAGGTGGTCTTGAGAGACGATTGATGCGGGTAGATGCTCCACCTGTTCTTAGCCATGTGGAGTGAGGAAAAAGATAGTAAAAGTCAAGTAATAATATTTCCATGTCAAAAATTGGCAGCAACAAACTTTGATATCTAGGTCATAGATCGAGACCACACTCGTTCCTGTGGATACCCATAAATCCTTGAGTTTCCCACCTTTTGATTCTTAACCTCCTTTCAACACTGAATCATATGTCCTCTTGGCAACTGCATTCTCATTCCACTTCAGTTGTGTGGTGCCCCATAATCCCCACTGCTTATTCAAGAAAGATAAAGGAAAATCTACCTCAATGTGCATCTTCTTCCATTCCTTTTCAGGAAAGGAATTTTCTTTTAGGAAAATTGCTTGAACCATTAGCTGCCAACCCCCAATGAAACATCATCTGACCATATTGAAAGATTAGTCAGCTGGCGGCAGAATAGACTGGTCAGTCAGCATCTGTAATAGTTAGCTACTTCTCCTTGTCATGTTTGACGTAATATGCAATCATCTGACTGTTAAGAGGTGCATGTAGAAAACAGGTGTTGAGAGAGGTGATCTAAGTTCCTATAGCAGTTTCTGTTTTCACCTCAGAATGAAAGCACTTGACTGTAAGTGAAATTCATGAGAAGATTCTGCACAGATTCTGAGTGATGAACTTCAAGGGGAACTTAAAGATGTAAAGATGTAACTTAAAGATGTTCAAATCCCCTTTGCACATGCAGATTCAAATCCAAAATGAATGATGTCTGTGGCAGTGAATATTGGAAAAATAAGATGTAGCTAATGGAAATACTACCCTATGCAATGCTGTGCAAACAAACATGAAATCTTGCAAAATAAATTGTTTTGCTTGCTTCAATGATCCATGAAGAGGGTTAAGGGTTTGTTTGTTTCATGGTTCAGTTTGATGTTTTTTTAATCCAAGCTGTTTCTTCAGTATTGTCTATGCAGTGAAATACTTCCTTCTGCTGTCCTAAGTTCAAAGCAACATTCAACTGACAAAATGAAGCTATATCCTCTACAATGTCTCGTGGGAACAATGACTTCCTCTGCTCCCCCTAATCATATTTTGAAGAGCTTGTTTTCCAAATGCCACATTCATGACCTTAAAAGGGGAAAAGTACAGCACAGATCATATAACTGGCAGCTGAAATGCTCCAATTTGTATCTAAACCTATAGGGATAAATCTTGTGACATGTGCATTTGCCTTATGGTCCCTCAGGGTTGCCTTTTGTCAGCTAGAGTCCAGCTTTTCTCTGTCATAAGAAATAAGCACAAATGGTGCCTGGCCTACTTCTGTTCTTTTTCCTGGTTTGGCATATAAAGAAATACCTTCTCAGAAGAACCATAATATGGAACAAGATTCCTCTTTTTCTTTCCTGCACATAGATTAGAAGTGGAAAAATCTGCCAGTCTTTTTCCCTTGCATTATAATTTTTAAAATCTCTAATTGTTTCCATCTTGAATACGAAGAAATGTGCAAATGTTGCTAAATTTTTCAAAGATGATGGGGGGAAACATCTCCCTTTACTAGCTAAATTCAATATTGATGAGTTTTCAATTTACCAAGAAGAGATAACCAAAGATGAGAGCCCCAGATATACAAGAGAGATTCACTGCTAACAGCTGGAGCTAAGTAGAAACAGTTGAAGGTCAGGATAGAGAATGAGGTTCCTTCTGCAATCACCAATGAGAGAATCCCAATTTGTAAAGGTGGGGCTGTATTTTTGGGTGTCAGAGCCCAATATAGAACCCTGTGCATGCCTCCATATTTACACAGAATGTATGCTCAAAATGGATTTCCTATTCACTGTAACAGACAGATATTTTCATGTTCATCTATTTGAGTACCAATGTAGACAAAGAAAGCCTTGCTGATCAGAGAATTCCCGGTCCCTGGAGCAGAATGTTACTTGTAACATTACCTAGGCCATTTCCGCACAACACTCTTACAACGTGATGATTCCACTCTCATCCTCCTATGGAATCCTGGGGTTTGCAGTTTTGGGAGGGGCTGACTGGCCCCTCCCGGAACTGCAAACCCCAGGATTCCATAGGAGGTTGAAAGTGGAATCATCGTGCTATAAGAGTGTTGTGCGGAAGTGTTCCTAGACTACAATAGGGAATTTTGTTTCTGTTCTTGTGTGTTGTTGTTGGGTTCTTTTAGACTGGTTTAAAGAAATATGAATTCTTATAGTATATAGCCTTAATTTTTGTCAGTATTGCTAGCTGTGCTGCCTCTGCTTTCTGCTTATTTCAGGTACCATCAACTTAGTTCAAACACACTTAGCACAGAGAAGAAGAGAAGAGAGGGTGAAACATTGCCTTTCCTTGTGGCCTCATGGAAAAACAAACTGCTGCAGCCTGTCTTGGTGTGTGTGTTCTTCCTCATCAATTTTGACCACACCCTGATGTTGCTTAGCCACATTTGTAAAATGTTGAAGGGTCTGTGTATGTTTTGATTTATTGGATCCTGCGCTAAGGGTCTTTCATTTTTTTTTTTAAAAAAAATGGTTTACTGAGGTGGTCCTATGGTGTGAAGGACAAAAACTGACCTCTCTGATTTATTCCCCCCGCCCCCGCTAGAGTTATACTGTTAAAGTGCAAAAGTTTGATTACACTGGTGCATTGATGTACTATAAATCATTTTTTGAAACAGAAAGTAGAGACAAAAGAAGAACAGGGAACTTTTTTGTTCCAGTATGTCTCAAAATTAAAAAGACACCCACTTCATGATGGAAATGTTGCAGATGGTGCGAGGAATTGCCAAAAAAAGAGTCTGGGACAACAGAAATGTCATTTCAATATTTTAAACACCTCCCTTGTGATAGCCACAAATATTGCTCTCTCTCAGTGCCTTTGCTTCTCCAAAAAACAGCACTCAAGACTGTATAGATTGAAACAAATATAATACAGTTAAAACATATGGAAGCTAGCCTTCTTTTAGAATAAAATGTTCAATAATATTAAAAAAATAATAATTTACAATCAGAAATAATAAAAACCACCTTTAGAACAACGCAGCACTCTTTCTTTTAAAAACATTCAGTGATAAGAATTTATTAAAATTCTTATTTTTCCCCCATGTTCAAAATGGAAAGAGAAACCAAAATTTGAGAGAAACAAGCTCCAGTTTTTCCAGTCCATTCAAATCCAGCGCTATTTCTTAAAATTCTGGGTTTAAATCCCTCTATGTTCAATCAGATTAGATGGTTTTTGAGAAGCTCCTCATTTTAACACACATAGAATAGGCAGATACCATATTCATGCTGAGCTGAAAATAATTATCTTAATAAGCTGCACTTAGTTCTCAGGTTTCTTCATAGCTCAGTGAAACTCCAGTGTTCACTCAACAACCTGCAGATGGGTGAGAAAAAGAAAAGAAAGAAAAACACTGCTTTTAAAGTGAAAAACAATAGCAGACTTGAGAGTTTGGAAGTAACAAGTACCACAGTTATCTGTAACTAGTTAACTGGAGGAAGGGATAAAAAGGCTACATCAAAAGTTATGAACAAGGGTTATAATACCATGTTGATGTAACAAGTAAGAGTTTCCAATTTGCTTTCATACAGTGGTGTCACTAGGGGGTACAGGGGGTGCGCACTGGGTGCATTATCACAGGGAGTGATACCAAAATGACTGTCTGCCCCTTCTCCCCCTCTCCTTGCTAGCCCTATAGTTTCATGTAGAATGACCACCTCCCTTTTTTCTTATGACTGGAGGAGATCCCTAGTGCTTTCATGCATGGAGAACCAAGTAGGCAGATCTGAATGTGCAGAGGGTAGGTCTCTGTGGTAGTAGACCAGAACCCCTGGAATTCCAATTCCTGAACAGAAAGGATTCCATGAGGGTGACACTATGAATTACCACAGTGGGTGACATCAACCATAGCGGAGCCACTCCTTTCATGAGTTACTTTATGAACGAACATTTTTAAAGAATATTTTAGAGGCACTCTGGAAGGAATTTGACAAATATTATACCATTTCCCAGTATATTTTAAGGATTTACTCTCCAAAATAATAGAAAATAAGAGTGCAAGAAGTAAAGTAATGTATAGTAACCTTTTTTCAACAATGCAAACAGTGACAATAATGGATCACTTCCTCAAAACACAGCAACAAGTAACAGGAGAAAATCATTTAAATCTTCTTTCTCTTCTCCCTCTCTCTGCTCCTAAATTTCCAAGCTCTGGTTATTCTTCATATTAGCTAAGCTATGCATACTTGGACGAGAAAGCACATTTAAGAATACAGTCTCATCTCCAACTGAAAGAGACAGAGCAGAATATAAGGTACAGAATACTGGCTTTGAACTAATGTTCCTCCAGAGAAATGTCCCCTAGGCTGGTGGTACAGTAATAAGACACTGCAGCTGTGGGAGAAGTCCTACCTGGAATGGAAGTACCTTTGATTTTTGAACAAATTTGAACACGGTTTCTGGATACATGACTATACCAGTAAATAAAGGGATCTTGTAGCACCTTTGAGAGAGAAAGACTTTTGTACAGTAAGTTTTCATCCCATGCATCTGATGAAGTAGGCACAGTCTGAAAGCTTTTGCTACAAACTTCAGTACAGACTAACACACAGGTAGGCCTTTGTATACCAGTAAACTTAGACTGAACTAATTTGATGCATCTCCTTTTGCTTAATCTGGACGGCCACATTAGAAAAAAAAGGCAGGCTCTAGTACTTTTAATAGCTGAATGGGAGATAACAATTATCATGCAGACTTTGTTATTATGTACCTTCAGACTGATTCCAATATATGGCAACCCTCTTGTAGAGTTTTTTTTATTGGCAAGGTTTATTCAAAGGACGCTGCTTTCCTCGAAGGCTGAGAGGGCATGATTTGCTCAAGGTCACTCGATGTGCTTCTGTGACTGAGCGGGGATTTGAACTCTGATCTCCTAGAGTCCTAGTCCAAACACAACACCACATTGGCCCTCTCGTCATACAAACTGTACCTGCTGAAATATATCTGTAGGACCACAATTATTTTCCTTCCAACTTTTAAAGGTGCAGGAACTCTATATATTTCAAGTGGACATCCTCACATTAGTACAATGACTTCCAAATGGGACTTTTTTATGCTGAACTCCAAAAGCAATCTTACATCATATTACAGCATATTACTGGCAGCAGCTTTCCAAAGTTTCAGACAGGAGTTGTCCCTAGTCTTTCTTGAAGTAGCCAGGGATGGGAATTGGCATTTTCTTTTTCATGCAAAGCATGTTGCAGTACCAGCCAGCTCTTCCCCTGCTATCTTCCTCTCTTTATATGCCACACTGGATTCTCTCCACATTTTAAATTGCAAAGCCAATGAAAGCATCTGGGCTGTAAGGCTGAATGTGGGCTTGTATTTATGAGAAGAGGTGGTGCTCAAATTATGACTGATATACTATGTGGAGATCTGGGAATATTACTAGCCAGACTGTGACGTAACCTGCACATGTTCAAATCCCAATTCACTGGACTTGCATCCATGAAAGCGAGAACAAAGTTTGGCTTATCAGATATGAAAATGACCTCTTATATGAGCGCCAGTGAAACATATGTGACTCCAGAGACTTACGGAGGTGCAACTGTTTGAATCCTGTGTTCTTGTACCAGAGCATCTGGTTTTGGTTTATCCACACAAGAAACTGAGCATTTTTTCCCCCTGTTTTCATATTTTCTCTCAAAGGACAGGAGTCTCAACTTTAAGAAGAGTGACTCAGAAGTAATTCTTACTGATCTCAGTGGGATTTCCTTCTGAATATACTTGTTTATGTTGATACATGTGTTAAAGAATCTTTTTTTACTTTATCTGCATAAGAAGCACTGGGTATTTTCCCCTGCGTCAGAGGTTTTATTAGTCCCAGTGGCCAAGAGTTTCAGTCCCACATATGATGGCTTGGAAATAAGTCCCACTGAACCTAATGAGACTCCATTCCAGATGCATTTTTTAAGACTGACATGGTAAGCCAGAAAACTATATCTCGAATATGTGATATTACTTTATGCACTGAAGAAAATAACACAAAGAGCTAACAGATTTACAGAGCAGCAAGGAGTCTGCCTCATTGTTTACCACTAATCAAATAACCAACTAACATAAAGCTGGGCCACCCAGAGATAATATGAAAAATATCCTTACAGTGTAAGTTCTGCATACACTAGTTTAACACAGCATCCCTACCATATAGCTACAGCTGGAGGGGTGATGTCAGGGATGAATGGCTGGCAGAATACTCACTATATCTACTATTGTTCTACTGTGGGCAAGGCAGGAGGTCTGATATTTTGACACAGGCACACCCAACATGATCACTTCTGGTTTCATTTTGAATAATTTGTTTTTGAGTACATGAGGGATGTGAGTAGCTATGTTTTGCAGTGCTTTTGATCTATTTGGGGTGGTTCTTTGGGCAAAAGACACCTGAAGAATTTGAGGGGCTTCATATATTTGGAGGGGAGCTTTAGAGGCCACAAATTGGGGCTCTGAAGACCTCATGCTCCACCCCTTCTTATATCCCATCTTTATTTTAAGTCCTATTTTCCCCAACGGTGGAACTTACGGTAGCTTGCAAAATGAAAAGAAATACAAGTAAAAACACATGAGTAGAAATACAAATAAAATACACACAAAACCAGTTGAAGACAAAAAGTTATGCTTTAACTGCAAATGAACTGACTGTGCTGTAGAACTGAAAGCAATTTCAATATATCCATTAAAAAGACCATGGTATTCCTGGCCAGTTAAAAGGAAGATTCAGAAGAAAGGGATTTTGGAGACTCATGTCTATGTTGTGACCAGGAGTATATCTGTACAGTTAAAGCTAGTGTACCAGCTGTGCCTGCTCATGGAGATGTCAGCTCTGGCTATGGTGACACATGCCTGAAGCATATCCCATCTGAATTACTGTAATAGGTCCATGTGGAGCTGGCTTTGAACAGTGGTGAGAAAGAAAGAGCTTCTGCTAGACTGCTAATTGGAGCTAGTTACAAGGAGCATGCAAGTAGCTTCCATACCATCCAAGCTCCCATTCAGTTTTGAGGACCTCTGAGAAGAGAGGTGGAAAAATCCAGAGTGAATTTACCATCCCCATGGAGACGTATCCAACAGCCATCCCTGTCTTGATGTACAGAAGCAACTCTCCCGTTTAGAATGCTTCTCTTTATGTATGGTGAGCAACAGTGGAGGAGGAAAGGGCTAGCATGCTTCCCTTCTCAGGTGTTCAAGTTAACGTGTTTTTAAAATGCCTGTATAGAGCTAAGTTATTTTGAAAAAATTAATAACAAGGAATTTGCTATTTGTAATCATTTGCATTTGCATGCTCTGATTATCAGTGATTTGTTTCTCAGCACAATTATTCTTGATATTCAGCTCCTTGATTTCAAGGGGTTGCAAGAAGGCACAGGACTGTTTCATTGACAGCATTGATATGAATGTCCTCCCACATAAGATTCTCCTAGATTCATCAGGTGGGAACTTCTATCACCAGGTTGAAATATAGTTCTCCCATTGAAGGTCTTTGGCAATGGCAATCTGTTTTTTATTTTTATTCTGGTAACCATGGTCTAATTTCTGCTGGCTGAATTTTGTCTTGTTTGCTTCAAATTTCCTGCGAGAAGGTAGCTGAATTCATTTTTAGGGCTGTTTTTATTATTTTATTTTATCTTATCTAATTTTATTTTATTTATTTTGTAGTTGCTCTATTAGAGTGGGCCCTCCATATATGCAGAGGTCTCATTCCAGGAACCCCATTGGGAAAGAAGAAACATAAATGCTCATGTCCCATAATGGTGGTGACGTGCATGTGTACACATGCCCCTTGCCACCATTTTACATATAGGGATGTGATGCCTCATGCGAACACATACTTGTGTATGTGGAGGTCATGCCTGAAGAGGGCCCGCTGTATTATGTTTTGATCCTGTTTGCCTCCTTGAACTTTGTTTCAAAAAGGGTCATATAATATTCTAAAATATAATTGTGAATTTATTAAAAGTATTCTTGTGGAGAAGGTTCCTTTAAATGCTCAACTTTTATAAAGCTCATGAAAACTTTCTCCTGATACGATAAAAATGTGTCTTTGAACAATTTTACCAAAACAAACACTTGCTGCCATAATTATCTATATTAGTTTGCATGTCTTCAGTTTCATAGAAAATTGTCTACCAGCATAACACACAGACAATGAAATGCTCAAAATCCATAATTTTCTTCAGATCAGTTCCGTTGGGCTGTAGCAACTGGCATGTCCATTCTCATTTTGCAGCTGTGTATTTGCTGTCTTGTGGCAACCCCTTATCAAAGAGCTTAAAATGATAGTATTAAATTCTCATTATTTATGTGTTTGTTCAGAGGATGAGATTATCTTGTATGAAGGAATGAATTCACTAAATTACAGATGCCACCCATGTGCCATTATAAACAAAATCAAATCTCCCATTGGCTTCAATGACTGTCTTAAATATTGCACCTTAAAGGATATGTAGCTGCATGACACAAATTTTGGTAATACAATGTGTTTGTGTAACATGCCTTTCTGCTGTTAGCACTGTGGTGGTCCCAGCAACACCTGAAAGGTTACTTGATGTCTACATATCTGGTTTGGACATGCAACAGAAAATTGCTTAGGCATCACTTTTCATCACTATCAGTAACCACGAACAAGCAGTAGTTTTTGACATACTTCATAGGACTGTTGGAATTCTGCAGATTTAGGTATAGGCCATTTCTGTACTAATCTGTTATAGTGCTATTATTCCATTTTCAACATGCTATGGAATCTTGGGGTTTGCAGTTTCAGGAGGGGCCTCAGGATTCTATAGGATGTTGAAAGTGGAATAATAGCACTATAACAGGTTAGTGTGAAAACAGCCATAGATTTCAGCTTGGCCTTTCTTTTCTTCTGCCCCAGCTGCAAGCTGTACAGCCAGGGATAGGACCGAAAAACAAATTCCTTCCATCCAGCCTTATTAGGAACATAATTAATACCTTATCCAGCAAGAGCGGAAAGTAGTAGTAGTAGTAGTAGTAGTGTGCCTTCGAGTCATTTCTGAACCTATCATGGACTTTCCTGGGGCTGAGAGTGTGTGACATATCCAAGGTCACCCAGGCGGTTTCTGTGCCCAAGTAGGGAATCAAACCCTGGTCTCCAGGGTTGAAGTCCAGCTCACAAACTGCTATACCACAGTGGCTCTTGTGGAGAATATGACTGGACTGCAACTCTTATCTCCATGATCAGCATAACTAGTGATGAAAGAAGATGGAAATTATGGTCCAACAACATTTGGAGGCCTACCCATTATGCAGGGCACAGTCCCACTAGCTTTGCTTTTATGAACTCTCATTATGTCTATCTGCTTCCATCTTTCAGTATAGGTAACCATGGCTCTAAACTGTGTCAGTCACAATGCAATCAACATTTTGACTCTGTATGTCTTCCTTCACCACTTTTAAAATAATAGAGAGGAGGAATGATACAGGAATCTACCTCCCTGTGTCTATGTGCCTTCAAGTTACTTGTTAAATTCTGTAAGGAAAAACAATTCTCTTGCTATTTTGGGGAGTCACAGAAATGGAAAATGGCAAGAACTTCCATGAAAGATTCTCTGATGCTCCTGACCTTTGGCTTTGTCATTTCCCCCTCTTTGTTATAATTTCTCTTGGCTTAAGTTAATAAAATTGTTCTACATCTGCTGCCCTTTATAATTGTTTCCCTTTAATTGGGTTAGATGTTTGCCACCTTTGTGTGACATAATACCAGAGCCAAGCAGTAAAGTGCATGTTATTACTTCAAAGGAGCCTTACTTGCTGACAAGAATTAATTAGAATTCTAAATTGTTACATAAGTCTTCTGTTCTACAGTGGGAGCCTTAGTGAAAATGATGGCAATAGATAATTAGCAGCCACTATTCTGTCTCTTCAGTTTGGATAGTCCATAAAAGATTTGATGCTTCCTTTTCCTGAAATAAACAAAAACAGCTTCTGAACTGTCAAAAGAAACAACAGCAATTCTTGAAGGCTAATCATTAGCAGGCTTTGTCATAGACTTGTAATTGTTTCATGAATTCTGCTTCAATCAGGGAAAAATACGCTTAAGTGCCAATAAAAAACAAGTTTTAAAGTTAGTGTGGTTTTTTCTGTCTTTTTTTTTTAAAGTTTTAGAATGGTTCCTTCCTTACAATTCTTGTCCATTAGTAAAGTGAACTTCTGGGAGAATTATTGCATAAAAGATTTTCTCTGATGGGAAGGGTGGAGGGTGAGTCTTCTGCCAAAGGGATTACTGAATACAGGAGGACATGCTCCTCTACAAGTCACTACTCCTAAAATTGTGATTGTAGACATAGCTGGTTAGTTTCAGGCATTAATTTTTGTCCTGTCTGAGAACAAAGGTCTTATCCCTATCACTCTTGTTTCTGTGACTTTGAGGACAAACTCTTATATTGCTGGGTATAATAAGCAAAAGAGAAATGAACATAATATAATGGGATTGGTGAACATGTGGTGTGCTACCTGATATTGGACTATGACTCCAATCAGCTCTGGACAAGACAGTAAACAGTCAGGAATGAGGGTAGGCACTGTCTGGAAACATCTAAGGAACAAAACTCTTTCCATCCCTGTCACAGAAAAGAGTGCCAGCATGGTTTAGTGTTGGACTAGAACTCTTGGATACCATAGTTTGGATCTCTGCTCAGCTATGAGAATCCACTAGATGACCAGTCTTTTTGCCTTAGAGGAAGACAATAACAAACCTCCTCTGCATAACTCCTGCCAAGAAATCCTTGAAGGGGTTGCCATACCTCAGAGTCAACTTGCAGGGACATAACAACAGAAGACTCCATATATGTGTGTTGTCAAATGGTTAGAAGCACATTTTGGATTACTCACAATAGGATCCACCATAAGAACCCAGTGTTTTAAAAATCTGTTGGTACATTTCTCATCATAAACTATACATATCCTTAATGAATCCATAACTTGACAGTTTGATCAGCTTGTCATTTAGTATGGATCTCAAGCTGTTGAAAAGAGCTGTTACCTTCTTAATGCCATATCCTAAACTTTATGAGACAAATGTAAAATACCGTATTCGAGAAGTCTGACTAAAGTACTTCAGTGCAATTGAGGGCAGGGTGCCACAACGGATGCTTGTACACATGGCTTAAATGCTTATCTCTTCAGACTTGACCCCAGGCTCCTGTAAATGAGATGTTTTCTGTTGCAGAGCTGGACAGGTCTTCTGCAATCTGCCCTCTGGTCAAGGTATATTATGGGACTTGTATGAAGGTCACCCATGGGTTCATGTAGGTAGGTGGACCTACATGAACATAGCAGTTACTTTGTCAGACAGGCCATGTGGTATACTGGTTAGATGAATGGGACCCGGAGAATGCGAATAATAGCAACTATTTAGCCACGAAGCTCACTGTGGCCAGGAAACACAGACAAGACCTAAGATCTTGGTCTTAGGGAATGGCATGGAAGGATCCACTACCTTTTTACTACAGATGCACTTGTGGATGCCATGGATGTGCTTGTGAATTTTGGGCTAATACAAAAGTGAGGTGGGGAGAAGGAGAGATGTATGATTACTGGAGAAAGGGAGGGATAGAAATCTAATTAGATGGCATCAATCCTATTGTTAGCCCCAAGGAGAGTTGACCCATTGAATAACTTGGCAATTCAGCAATTGAATCTATTCTAGTTAGGACTTACAACAGGACTCAGATATAAAAGCAACTAAAAAAACAAACAAACTCTGATAAACAGGGTATTATTATGATTCTTTGCATCTGACCTACAAATATCTAAAGTCACCAATGGATAGAGCAGAGATGCAATGATAATGTGATAATGTCTGGGAGATATGTAAGGCATGATAACTTATAATTTACAGAAATAGTAATAAAAGTTCCCTTGAAAAGACTTGCTTAGTTTCAAAATAAACTGTTTATTTTCAATAAATTCACAACTCCAGTAAAAATGCTGTGATTATGCTTACATCATATCACTGGAGCAATGTGCAAGCAATGCATAACATTTTTGGTCAGATAGCAGAGCCATAGCTGAAACTATTGGCTATATATATTTATATATATGTATATGTTATAGATTCACAGTGAAGAGTTACACTGTAGGAGTTTTGAGGAGAAAAACGTAACTAGTCCCTATATTGTAAAAACAATAACGAAAAACACTATTTAGTTTAAATATCCTTTACCACCCACAATTAATTTGCTGTCTTCTAAATGACTTGAACTATAGTACTTATTTTCCCCAAACACCAAGATTAGTTGAGAGTCCCTTGTTGGAGGAGACTTGTCTTACAGCATTTGTCATACAGAAAAAAAGGCAACGTACAATACACATACATTCCTTTTTTGGATGATATACATTTTTTAAAGCTGTAGTTAATATTTCACTTGTTGTCCTCTATGACTGAAAAGTAAAATTCCAAGTGTTTTGATGCACAAATATGAACCCTAGGAAAATATGAAACATCCCACTCTTTTCACTTTTGGAGATATTCTCCATAAAAACAGGAATACTTTTATAATGGCCAGAAAACAGTTTTTAAAAAGACAAAAACAAAAATCTTCTCTGTTTGTAGATACAATAAAGAATGGGCTGAAATATAGGAGCTAGAAAACAAAAGCATTTTGGGAAGAGTGGAGAGATCTCTTAGGCTTGCTTCATGTGAAATAGTTGCCAAATAAAGGATGCATGCAACTGCATCTACACAGGCAGTGCTATATTTGGTGGGGAACTGATTTATATTCAGCCACTTCTCCCGTAGATTATATGTCATCATACAATTTATTTCTATGAAGGTAAAATTGCCAGTTTACAGCAATGTGTTGAAAACAGTGTGTTGGAAACTGGTCTTATACCCTCTAGTATTTTACAGATGAAAACTGGAACACACGTGGCTGAGCAATGTCAATGTGGTCAAAATGACAAAAGTTATTAATGAGAAAGAAAAAAACAAGCTGAGAGAGATTGCAGCAGTTTGCTTTTGCCTGAACCTACTGTGAATGACAAGATTCTGCCCCAACTCTCTTCTTCCCTTGCTGAGTTGAGTGCAAACTATGTTTGCACTTGTACTGTTTGCAGCAATTGAAACAAGCTGAGAACAAAGGGTGACAGTGGGAAGAGGAGAGAAAAACTGGGTCATTTAAAAAGTGGCTGAAAATAAGGGATGACACAGAATTAAGCAGGACTGTCCAGAAGGGTATGTGGTTTGTATGGTGCTGGTGCTGGTGTTACGTTAAGATGGCTGTTCTAGGAATTGTCTTAGCCCTGATATGGCTTGGAGGGCTTGCACTACACCAAACCTGTATAATTGGTGGCATAAATTCCAACAAAGTCCGTCAGTTGCCTAGAGCAACTCAGCCGGACTCAATAATTTCCTCTATTTCTACTTGCCTGGGATGCAAACACATAGAAGTTGTCAAGGATATGAAAGTCAATGATATATTGTTGGCTATTAGGATACATTTGGTTTGGTAAGTGTATAGGTTGCTAAGTGGGTGTGTTTGTGAGCTTCTTTCCCAGGACCATAATATGTATAGGAAGTGTATAGATACCAGTTTCTCACAAACAAATATAACTGACTGCAGTGATCAGCCAATAAATCATTAGATTTAAAAAGTGTCTCTAAACTGTTTGGTATAATTTGAAAAAGTCCTTACAAAAAGTCACATGTAGCAGGCCCAGTTTTGGAAATAGCAATCCTCGTTCTTCTCCACATTAATGGAAATAGCTTTTCTAAGATGGCATCTGTGGTGATGTGCATCATCTTAAAATAATGTGTATTGTCCTCAGAACTATGTTTTTCAACAGTATAAAACAATACAGATTTAATGAACGAGTTAACTGATATTTGCAGATTAATCCATTAAGGGATTGGCCATAGTAGTACATTTGTTAACTCTGGATTGTTATAAACCACAGCATCTCAGATTCCATGTATGCAAAATAATCAGTGGATTTAGTTCATAAAAGAATGTGTCTGTAATCAGAGAGCAAATCTAGGAAATGATGTTTCCTCTAAACTCTCTCCATGTCTCATTCTATATCCTTTATATTTTAATAACACTAGCAGTACTATTTATTATTTCTAGTTGGAAAGAAATATTTTAAATTTATCATTGCACACTGAATGACTCTTGTTCTTTTAATTATTTCTCTCTTGTGGATGATACAAACAGAACCACTAAATATCATACAAAATACCACACATAAAACAGATGCATCATCAAAAATTTACATTGTTCAATAGTTGTTCTTATAAATCTGTATAAGTGTTAACAATTGACTAGTTGCATGTGCAAGAAATGGATTGTCAAAAACATCTAACATTAGTTCATACCACGGATTATACAAGTTAATAAAATATGTTGCTCTAAATTGTATGGCTAATAGTGTAAAGCTTAGATTCAGGTACCAGTATTATTGTACACCATCTTTCAAGCAAACATAAAGAAGTATTAAAACTTCAGGCTCTAAATAATGCATAAAAAAGTAGATAGGAATGCAGAAATCAGTGATCTTCACAAAATATATGTGGTGGCCCATGATTTTTACAGGTCATGAGGTTTGCCTTTAGATTTGATAACTGCTTAATAGCAATCAGCAAGGAGTTTGTAAGGAGTCCGTATTTTGCAATAAATTTATGTGTTCACAAACTAGCTAATTCAGAAGCATTTGTACAATGTCAAATTCATTCAACAACTAATTTTAGGATGTTAGCGTGGCACTGTAACATACCTTTCTTATGGTGGCTTACTTGTGCTGTGTACTTAAAAATAACAAACCTATGAAAACTATTTAGAAATAAAGTAAAACATAAAACCATAACATCAAAATAATACAAAATGCAAAAAAGAAAAAAAGAAAAGGAAAAAGGAAATTAAGGCCATTTCTGCACGGGACTGTTATAGCGCTATGATTCCACTTTCAACATACTGCAAACCCCAGGATTCCATAGGATGTTGAAAGTGGAATCATAGCACTATAACAGTCCCGTGCAGAAATGGCCTAAGTTCTTGGAAATCCAAAAGTTAAAAATACACACTTGGAAACTGATAGGCTCAGATTTTGAGTTCTTTGGTGGTCATGGTAAAGAGAAAGGTCTTCAGCTGGTGCTTGAAAGACCAGCAGGATGTTGCCAGGGAAATTTGAGAAGACAGTTCCACAACTGAGGTGCCACTACTTGAAAAGTCTTCTCCCTGATAGTAACCTGTCCCCTTCCTTTGGTGGGGGGAGGGGGGCACTTGGATTGAGGTCCTCTGCAGGTTTTAAGATTTGGGAGAGTAGATGTGAAAGAGAAAGATATGATGTGGTTGTTTGAGTGTTTGACTAGGGTCTCAGGAGACCAGGTTTGAATCCCTGCTCAGTCATGGAAACCTACCGGGTAACTTGGGCAAGTCATGTTCCCTCAGCATCAGAGGAAGGCAATGGCAAAGCCTCTCTGAACAAATCTTGCCAAGAAAATTCCTGATAGGGTTGCCATAAGTCAGGAATGACATGAAGGCACATGACCATGACAACGACAACAACAACGACAACAACAACAGGGGTACATATGAAGGAAAATGATTGTTTGAGTTTTACTTTTTCTTTCGCTTTAAACAAATGGTGACAAATCTGACGAAATGCAGTAATATCAAAAATGGTTTATAGACATAAAAAAGTATTCCGATTCTAGGGGAGGCAAGAAGTTGCACTGTGATGTTATGATCCACTTAGGTGTTTATGTGCATGGTGACTCTAGCAAACGCATAGTTTTTCTTCAGTCCTTTGGGACTTCCCACTTACTTAGCACAGAGGTGGGGATCATGTGGTCCTCCAGATATTGTTGGATAGTCTACACAGTGGTGAGGGATACTCGGAATTCAAATTCAATATCTGGAGGACCACATACTCCTCACCCCTATTTGAGCAGATGAGCCCTAGAAATGTCATCTGTCTCCTGAAGTGAATAAATTAGCTGGCAAATTGGGAGCCTTTATGTTTGCACTGTAGAGTCTCTGTACTCGCATTACTTTTGGACTTCCAACTAATCTTATATAAGCACACACAGAATTTTGCTCATTTCAGCAATCATCATAGGATTTGGCTTAATGTACAAGATGATCCACAATAACACAAATAACAAGAACAATTATGACAGTGTTTTGAAATACAAATGTACCATATGGACAATATCTTTCACAGCTTTTGAAATACAGAATACATATTATACAGAATACTGTGTTAAATATTGTAACACTAAAAACAACAAATACAAGAAACTATATTACCATTTTGGACTGTTTTCGATGTAACATTGATCAGTCATGGAGATTGACTTTAGGTACATTTAAAGTTCTTATATACCGCACGTATAGATGAAATTACTAAAGGAAGTGCAAAGTCCACAGGAAACTCATATCCATCTTCAACAGACTGCTAATTTTCACAGAGGTGGCAGCTTTGATGTTAGTGGATTGGTAAATCTACTGTGGGCCTCAGTCCAAACTTTAAAAGACTTATCTGAGGTTCTGAAGCTGTTTTGGAGATATAGCTCAGCATCTTCGATAACTCCTTCAGACTAAAGTTCAGAACAGTTCAGACTAAAATTCAGAACAGATTCACTGACCTGAGGGCTACCCACCTTCCCTGAATTTCACTGTTTCCAAATAAATACTGTTTGGAATCATTACCATAATATGAAAAAAAAAATACATTGCTTCAGGCATAGTGTTTCCTGGACTATGAAAGGTGCATCCACACCACAGTGCTGTATCAGTTTCATATCAATTTAACTGTCATGGCTCTATTCTAAGGAATATTGGGATTTGTAGTTTAGAGAAGGACTTAGCATTCTCTTCTAGAGTGTGCTCTTGTATCCTCTTGAGAACTACAGAATCCAGAATTCCATAGGATGGAGCCATGACCTTTAAAATGCTATCGAACTGCTCTAATCAAACTGTAGTGCAAAGACACCTGGAGTGATCGATAACCTTTTGGTAGTTTGATTCATTTTTTGAGAAGAGAGAGCTGGAAAAAGAGGAAGGAAGAAAGATATATAAATATTACATATTCTTATGACTAGGACCATTAAATCCAAGATGAAAAAAAATAAACTCAAGTCAGATAAAGCTTTATTATACAATAAATACAAATAAATACCTTTACAACATAAGCAAAGCCAACATTTAAAAGAACTCTGCCAGCAGAAAAGAGAAGCATTCTTAGTATGCAGATAGGAATGGGGTGCAGAGGTGTAGGGGAGACAGGAAATGTTTAATTTATTCCAATCTATGTGTTTCCCTCTATGGCATGTGGGCCAACCATTGAGCCAACAAGAAAACTGAGTTGAAGGCATTAATAAATGAATGTATATAGTGTTCTGTTTAAAGTGAAAAAAAATGCTCTATAAGTGAATAAAAATTCAAACACACTTAATATTTACATGGGGAAACTCATTAGTGGGAAGTGATCACCAAACTCAGCACTTATGGGTGGTAGCTAATGGATGAATCTCTAGAAAGTTGTGTATGCCCTGGTGCTGAATCTCTTCCTTCAACTAAGTATTTGAGAAGGCAGGGGTGGCATTCACTGAGCCTTTGTCATGGATTAAAGGTACATGTAATGAACTGGGTTGAGTAGCCTCTCATATGCTGGTTGTATATGGTGCTGTGCAGCACAGTTCAGTGACCCTCTCAGGAATTCATCGAACACTTAGAAGGCATCTATTTCTGAAACTGAAGTGGTATGTTTCCAAAAACTGTATTGACAGAGTTGGCCGTTTACGTTTTTCCCCTCAGAGACATTGGCAAGAGCCCCTGATAGCCAAGCATTTCTTGGGTATGTGAAATGGCTTGAGGAAGGTATGGGGTACCTCTGTAGGCTTCTCCATACAAAGGAGAATCCTGATTGACTTGTGAGTCCTGTGCATGTGTTGGCCCTTGCTTCATGCAGTCCTGTTGTGTGGAGGAGCCATAATGAAATGAGGAGCTCCATGCTTTTACACAAACATCGAACACTGATGTGGTTGTATAGCCACCATATGCTGGGAAATCATAACACAGCCCCAGTGTCCTGTCAGAGCGTTGTGGATCTATCTATACTGTCTCATGGTGACCTTCAGTAGCATGAACTATGGCTGGTAAAATTTTCACAGATGTTAGAATTTGTTCCTGAGACTTAGAGCTATGTCATTTGCACTGGTATAGTGTATGTGCACACTCTTGCAGAGAGTGAATGAGAGTAAGGGAGCTATTTTGGATGAGAGTGGCTGAACAGCTTGATGATTTAGGTGGAGACCTTTCTCACATGTGAATTTTATCAATAACTCATGGCTCCATAGCTGTCAGAGTGGAAAATGCCTACAGAATGAGGCATGTTTCAATGACATTTAAAAAACAATGCGAGATTCTGATTTATGTTATCTAAAAATGGAAACATTAGCCTAAATCCAATTGTTAGTTCAAACTAGAATAGAGCCACTTAACCAATGGAAACTTGTTCATTCAACCTTATTGATTCAGTGAGCTGGCATTAACAACTGGATGCATCCCATGTCACACAGATGTAAAATCATTTTGCTTCAAATGTATTCTTTTGTCTTATTTAAAAGCCTCATAGTACCACAAGTGTCTTTGCCACTGGAATGAGTTTTCTGTTTATATATGAAGATGTAGCATATATGAAGATGTAGTATTTGTAGTTTAGAGAAGGACTTAGCATTCTCTTCTAGAGTGTGCTCTTGTATCCTCTTGAGAACTACAGAATCCAGAATTCCATAGGTAGGTTTTAATTACAATCAAATAGCATATAAGATATACAATGCACATTCTTGAAAAATATCATGATTTTATTATTTTCTTAAAAAAATAAACCTTCTTTAATATTCCTCTGTGTAAGGCCCCGAAAGAGAAGGTCACAGTTGCTTATGCAAGTTGGAAAGCAAATTTTATAGACTTGATAGAATGAAATAAGGAAATGCACTAGACTTTCTAGTACATTGCCTGTTGTTCTTAGTTCTACCACATACTCTTTCTCCCCAGGTTTCAGCCTACAAGGCAGGCTGTTGATGAACAAAGCTGCCTGCCTATTAACTTAACACTAGCTGTTAACAAACAACACTCCTTCTCATAATATGAAATGAAAGGGAACTGCTCAGTTTTCGTAAGGATGATGTGTCTCAGATGGTTGAACACTTTAAGCTACAGAGATTGTGATGCAGAATGGGCACCATCACTCTAGCTGCAGAAGACACGTGCTGCTGCCAAGCCATCACTCAATGTCCAAACACCCATTTTTTCTGGCTGTCAGCATTAAATTTTCTGAAGGACGATAGGAAAGGGAGCTTGTTTTTGTAGCCAGACTAGCATGCCTGACATTTGGAGGGATATATTTCAGAAGTTGAAGGAAATATTTTCTAAAGTTCTTTCCAAAAAACCCATAAAAGACAGGATTCAGACAGTTGTTAAAGTAAGCTAAGCAGATTGTGAAGGGCATAGCTGTATCCACAATATCAACAATCTGACAATTCACAATCACATGAAGCTGGATCAGCACATCCAGGAAAGTGAATATTTGATGAGGAATCCAAGAAAAAAAGAAAAAAAGTACTATTGCAATGATCATCTTAAAAATATCATCTCCTCTGGTCTTGTTCCTCTGAATCTGGTAAGCCTTTTTCAGGGTCTTCCAGATTAATACATAGCTTGTTGAAATGATCACAAATGGGATCAAAAATCCCAGCATGTTTTTGGATAGGCCTAATCCAACTTGAACCAAGGTGCTATTGGTTGTGTTGGTAGTGTTGCTAGGAGTCTCATACCGAAAAGCACAAACGGTTATATTTTCATTTTCAATGAAGTAAACACTGCGGTGAATTATGACAGGCAAGCTGGCAAGCGCTGCTAACAGCCAGATGATGATACAAGTTATCCGGGCAACAACCATTGTGCGCCGAAGCCGGGACTTCATTGGGTGCACTATTGCCAAGTAACGGTCAATGCTGAGGCATGTCAGGAGAAAAACACTGGCATAGAGATTGAAGCTTGCTGCAGCTGATGTTAACTTACACAAGCAATTGCCAAAAGGCCAGCGATACTCCATGGCTGTGGTGGCTGCCCATAATGGCAAAGTCACTATGAAGCACAAATCAGCCAGGGCTAAATTGAACAGAAAGACACTTGCCACAGTTTTCAGCTTCATGTAGAAGTAAATGACAATTACTACCAAGCTGTTTCCAAATATGCCTATGATGAAGATGATTGTGTAAACTGTTGGCACCATAATCAGGATGTAGTTGTGTCTTCCCAGTGAGGAACATTCAACATGGACTCTTTTGACAGTCTCTTCTGTAGACATATTTAGGACCATTTTGGTAAGTTCAACTGGAGGCTGTCTGGAAAACTGATACCAAGGTTATCTGAGAGACATAGGAAAAAGAGAGAACATTATTAATTTTGTTTTGGCTGTATACTGAAATATATTATAAGCATAATCATTCAAGAGTCCCTTTACAGTAGTTTGGGAAGATATTTAAACACTAAGAAGAAGCACAGTGAAAAGGACAAAGTTAATTTTCAGTTATTGTCACCCACTGAGAAAAGGGCAGAAGTGGATGAGCTAATTGGTGGGCCAGTGGGTGCTCTGAGTGGTTTGAGCTTTGGACTATGATTCTAGAGACCAGGATTCAAATCCCTGCTCAGCCATGGAGACCCACTGCATGACCTTGGGCAAATAACACTCTCTTAGCCTCACAGGAAAGCAAAGGCAAGCCCCCTCTCAAAAAAAATCTTGGCAAGAAATCCCATCATAGGTTTGCGGTAAGCTAGAAACAACTGGAAGGCACACAACAACAACAATAACAACAACATTCACCAAAAAAGGGAAACCATCTTGCTATTCATGAAGACTTAACAGGAACAACCCAAGCCCTCCAGCTGCATGAGATGGAACTCAAAGCGTTGTTCCCCCTTGTCCGATGTCCCTACACTGGTGTAAGTGGAGATACAGTTGCAATGCCTGCCGTCCTCAAAAATAAAGAACCACACAGCATGAATGTCACCCACCCCCCAGAAAAAAAGAAGATACTGTGACAGTCCCCCAAACAAGGTAGCTGTGACATTATCTCCCCCTTCCTTCAAAAGAGTAGAGATGAGTTAGTGACTCTGTGAGAAAGCCATGTGAGAAAGAAGAAGGAAACATGGCAACATTGCCTGTGCCTCTCTCAAAACACAGGAAGAAGACAAAGATGAAGCTTCTGCTGCCCCCAAGGAGGAGAAAAAAAGTGGCATTCTCTCTCTCAGAAGGAGGTGGAGGACATGCTCAAGATAGCCATGACACCAATACACTAGAGGGCAGTTCAGATTAAGAACTGGCTATTTCTTTAATGCCTCTTCCATGGTGGAAGTGCCGTGATCAAGTCCTCTGCTGCTTTCTTTGCGGGGAACAGCTGCTGCCACCTTTTTCTTCTGATGGGTGGAGATGCATCATGCTTTTCCTTCTTTGGCATAGCATAGCAGGGATGAGAAGAGGAGAACGTGCTCACCATATCCTCCGCTTCTATTTTCTGGGGATCTGTGGAGGGTAGACACCGACAGCTCTCTTGTGTGGCAGGTGAGTAGCATCAGCTCTTTCCCTCAGGATGGAATGGGGAGCAGCAAATGCACTACTCCTGACACCCTGCTGCCAGAGGTAGCCACCTCATGCAACCTCATGGCAATGCCTGAACATTAAATTTGGATTCTGAAAACCATCTGTCAAGTTCATTAAATGATGACATTGCAAATATATGAATTTTGAGAAAATACTGAAGAAGTTCTGTTGTACATGACTGATGAAAACATACTATTTCCTTCGACTACAGAACACTTGCAAGAACACACATGGATCCTCTCTAAGAATTTAGGTATATATATATCAGAAGTTGTATCTGTGATTCTTCTTGAATTGTGTCATCTAAGCTGAAATGTGTGTAAAAGAAAATGACAAAGATATGACACAATCTGGAAACCAATTCTTATGAAAAATGGTTGAAAGGAGTTAGATTTGTTTAGCTTGGAGAAGAGAAAATTTAGGGAAAATTTATGGTAATCATCTTCCAGTACTTGAAGAGTCACTGTATTTAAGTTGGAGTGAGCTTGTTTTCTGATGCTCTAGGGGACAGGAACTGAATTGCAAGAAAAGGGATTTTGGCTAAAACATTAGGAAGAATTTCCTGTCAGTAAGACAGTATAGGCATACCTCAGTTAACAAAGTCTCTGGTGAAGAAAGTCTTTTTTACAATGTCTTTTTATGTGCACTCACTCCCCTTTTTCCTCCTTGTCCTTTGTCTGTCTGAAAGTTGTTTTTTTTTTTTTTAAGAATTATCAACATTGTGATGGGCTGGAATAATCCATACTTTTGGTATTGGGTTGCAGCAGCATGTTTCCAGCAAACAATTCAATAAAGCTTGAGTTGGGAAAGAATGGGACTCTGCTCTGACTGATCCTATTGTAGCTGCTTGTGTCTGCCTACAACAAGCAAGGTAAAGAGCAGTTGCCTCTAGAATTCTTTACTGAACAAAACAGAGAGAAAAGAGGAAGCGTATTAGCCTTCATCACCTGCTACCTCCAGAATGCTAAAAAATGTAAAGCTGTAAGGCTGACAACCAAAACAGAAATCACAACCAAAGTGGAAGCTGGTGAAGAAAAAGTAATCCCTGGATATCTTTTGGAAAAAGCTTTCAAGTGACTTCCCTGACCTGGTTGTTTCATTTCACATGTACATATTGTTACTTTTGAAACAAAAAAAGTTTGCCGAAACATATTGAACTGTTTTTCCTTTTTTTGATATAAGAATCTATTCCTATTCTTTCCATCTTATTTCTACATCTACTGCCAAATTGTCTGTTAAAGAATTATGGTCTAGGAACATGACTACTTTATTAACTGAAGTATATATCTTTACAGTGGAATGGATCACCATGAAGTGGGATTCACTGGAGCTTTTTAAAGAAAGGTTTGCATGGCTATCTGTTGATTGAGCCGTGGAAGATATGGCTGTTTAAATGATTAGGATCAGGCTGGCTGCTGGTTTATGTTCATATCTGAATCTAGCACCTGGATCCAACACAAAGGATAAGGAAACAAAAATGATCTAGAACAAAATGTTTTAGTGTATCTTCTTTTAGCAGAAGTGCATCTCCCAGTCAGCTGTGTTCTGATGCAAGATGAAATAAATTGCAAGAATCTCAAGCAGGCTTTCTCCTTCCTGCCCTGTGTCATTCTGTTTTAATTTTCCAAGGACCAATCACCATTCTATGACTACTGAAAATCCTCAGTCTTCACTGAGCTTTTGAAAGCTGACTTCAAGGTTTTTTTAGTTCTTTTGCAAATCTTGAGGGTTCCCCTCTTATTTCTTAGTGGCCTCATTCTGGATTCAGTCCAGTTGGCAGCTCATTACCTTAGTTTGTTATTATAGGGAGTGGTGATTTTTACTGATTGTAAGGTTCCTGTGGGAATCTTGACTAAAATTTGTTTAAAGGGTCAATTCACATGTCATGTTTTGTCCTCTGCTTGGAATGTTAGGATTAAAAATTTCTCATTAATTTTGAACGTTGAAAAGAGGGGAACTGAATCATTGGTATTAAAGCTGGGAAGAGAGAAATATAAAACGGGGCAGAGCGACCTCCGATGGAGGTCTTCTGCACCGTGGAGTGGACTGGGTCAGACTACTTTTCGTAATTCCATACCTCAGTCCATGCAGGAGTGACCGGAACTGGTTGTGTGGCGTGTTTTTTAAAAACCTCTTTTTAGAGGTTTTTAAAAAGCACGGAGCGCGCAACCCCATGCCGCTCTGTCGCCCGGCTCTGGAGCAGATTTGCAGGCGTGAGCAAGCGTGTGTCTGCAGATCTTCCGGGGGTGGGCTTTCGGCTGACGATCTTCTCTGGTTGGTGGAGAGCCTCCACCAACCGGAAGCCGCCATTTAGGACACCGAAGAATTGTGGAGCGGCGAACTCGTGCTGCTCCTGGTTGCGACGGACTTGCCCGGACGCAGGAAAAATCTGGTGAGTAGCGTGTTCGGGCGTTCCCCCCACCATGTCTGGAAAGGCCTATAGTCTATTGCATTCATGACCAGTAATTTGTTAATTAACTTTTTAGTTTTAAACAAACCATGGGGATTTTCAGTCAGTAACGCTGGTTATCACTGTTGCTTCCTCCTGCATATTTTGTTACTGGCTCTTTTATTGTGTATACATCTTCCTTTCACTGTGTGGCAAAGACGTGCTTGCCATTTCTTGAAATCAGTGGAACTGATTTGCAAATAAATTTGGATTGGATTGCAACAATGTCAAAGCAAAGGAGTTGTAATTCTCTTGGAAGTATTTAAATAAGTGCTTTCAGTATAGACAGAGAAACAGTGAGGAAAAAAGCAAACGAAGCTAGTAGGTGGGTCACAGGCTGATCTCCTGCCTCTTTTTCAGGGCCTTTCTGCACTACACTGTTCTAGTGCTTTTATTCCACTTTCAACATCCTGTGGAATTCTGGGGTAAGTAGTTTACCGAGGCCAAAGAGCTCTCTGGCTGAAAATTCTCAATGCCCCTCCTTGAAACTGCAAACCCCAGGATTCCACAGGATGTTGAAAGTAGAATAATAGCACTATAACAGTGCAGGGTGGAAAGGTTCTTACTCTCTCACACACACTCCAGCCCAACCCTCCAATGTATTTCTCCAGCACTTTGCACTACTCCTGCCAGGAGCAACAACAAGCCAGTACTGAGCTGTGCGATCTTCCTCCTCTTCCTCCTCCTGAGATTGCCCCTTGAAATGAATGAACAAAATCCATCTCAAGAATAGTAAATTGATCTTCTCTGGCAGCAGGAGAAAATGACAAGTAATTGCACTTAAGTGGTTATTTCCAAGCCCAAATAGTGCCGTTAATCAACAAATTAACTCACTGGGTTCCACTGGGGGAAAGAGGACAACTAATTAGTCAGTTGTATTTCAAAGCCTCTTTGCAATTGCATGTTCAGAAACTAACTGGACTGGCAACAGAATCCTGCTTCAACACTCTTGGTGAATTATTGTCCTTTGCCACACCTGAGAGAGCAGGCTAACGGGAGAAAAGGATAAGTCACACAGATTCACCAGCACTGTCTTCCAACAGCTGCCAACTGCCATTGATGTTTCCAGTAACTGAGGCCTCAGTTGATAAAAACTTTTAAAACAAACTAAAAACACCCACTTAAAATAATTTTAAACCAGACAGTTAAAAAAATGCAGATTCAAGGAGCAATGGCCATATGGAAGATCACTGTCTTAACTGCCTGCTGGAAGTTCAGAAGAGACACGGCCAGCGCAATTTCTTTGTGGAACAGTAAGTTCTACAGTCAGGGTGCTGCTTCAGAGAAAACCCTGTGACCCTTTCACTTTCATGAGGGAAAGTGGAAAAAACAAAAGTAACTCCCTTCCTTGCAATTTCCCTCTCATTCCCTTGCCTTTTGCACACTGAAGCCAGAGGCAAGGGAATGGGAGGGAGGAAGCTCCAGTGGGGAAAGGGAAGACTTCTGAAGTCTTCCTCCCATTCCCTTGCCTTTCGTTTTGGGTAAGTTCTCAGTTTTGGAGCCAGAGGCAAGGGAATAGAAGGAGAGAGCTCTGGAGGGGAAAATGAAGGTGTGTGCATGCCTTCCTCTCCATTCCCTTGCCTTTTGCCCAGGCACTTGCCTTTCTTCTCTGTACCTGGCAAAATATGAGAGAATGGGAGGAAGAGAAGGGGTGGGGGCAGAAAGCATGTGCATGCCTTAGGAATAATCAGATTCATAAAGGTCAAACCCATGAATGTGGAAGGAGGACTGTATATGTGGTAATAAAACTTTTAGTGGTATGATAAGTTGCCTGCAAGACTTCTTGCTTCTATAGGAACCTGGGCCACCAGGTTTTGTCAGAAACAGCAATGCCTGGGTGTGACCATACTCAGATCTTCACAGAAGCATACAGTTGGAAGGGACTACAAGAGGCATTGAGCCCAACTCCTTTCCATACAGGCATACATAGCTAGTGCACTCCTGAGGCATGCCTATCCAACCTCTGCTTAAAAACCTCCAAAGAAAGAGAGACACCAACTTCTGAGGTAGTTCTTCTAATTATCCTTTTAAAAAATGCAGTTGAGGGTGGGTTGGATGGTGAATCTGATTTTGAAAACGGTCCTGGAGAAAAGGATTACCAACCCTCTCCTGTAGGCTTTGTTTGCGATCAAAATGGCCTCCTCTTATCTTTCTGGTGATTGGAACAGGACCATGTCTGTAAGTGGGAAAAGCAGATTGAGAGGGAGTTTTATAACAAAAATGGTTTTTAGAAGAATAGAGGATAATCATTTTCCTCCACTTGTGTCCTCATCACAGTCTAACTATCCTTTGAAGACACACATAAATGCTCATTCTAGGGGATTATAGAGCAATAGCAAAATGTATAGATGGAATGCTGTTATGTGATAGGATAAGAAGTATCAATTAAAATGATTCCTCACAGAATTTGTCCTAGCAATGCTTATTACAATGCTGAAGCAGACTGGAATACATTAAATTTGATGTAAATTTAGTAATAGATTTTAAATTTAAGAAATAATTAAGGGTAATCATATTTTCTTGGACTGTACTAGACCAAGTAGCTGACCTTAAAAACCTGAACACTGCATCATTACGAAGAAATGAAATGTTGTTCTTTCCACTGTATTATCTTATCAATGTAAACACTAAATATAGCTCAACTGCTACATTCTAGATATCTTGGTGTTCCGTTTCTATTACATTATGGATAGATACTGTAAACATCTGAATTACTTTGTTTCATAGGGTATGTTTTGGCTGCTCTTTGGAGACCAAGACAAACAATGGATTGCAATGTGTTTTTAGAGAATCATTTAGGAGGTTGTCTTGGATCATGGAGATTTGCTAGCTATTAATGAAAACAAAACCTTCTGGCATTCAGAGACTTGCCTATCTGAACTTACATGAATCTCTTGCCAAATATTAATTTGTGTCTGATTAGCAAGCATGTTGGCTATATTCCTAAGTTCACTTTGGATATGCTAAGTCATTGCGGTTAAAATAAAAATGAGCCCAACTCAGTGCAGCAAAATATTTTTTTCACTCTTGAGAACCAAATAATTGCTTGAAAAAAAATGGTATACTTTTTGTTTCTGCCTATAACAAATGTATTTCCAAAGCTTCCTTGATTCCTTTTCTCTGGCAGATAGTTTTTGCTGTTGTTGTGTGCCTTCAAGTCATTTCTGACTTATGGAGTCCCTAATCAAAGCTATCACAGCAAGATTTTGTCAGAAGGGATTTGCCATTGTCTTCCTTTGAGGCTGAGAGAGTGTGACTTGTTCAAAGTCACCCAGTAGGTTTCCATGGACGAGCAGGAATTTGATCTCTGTGCTCCAGAGTTGTACTCCAGTGCTCAAACCACAATACCACACTGGCAGATAGGTAGAATGTAAATCCAATATAAATCCATGCAGTTTTTCAGATGCTGTTAGACTGCAGCTCCTATTGACAGCATAACCAGTAGTAAGGTGTTTGGGGGATTAAACTCCAATAAAATCTGGAAGGCCACATGATTCCCATCCTTGAAATCAATAAATCATTGTCAACACAATCACTACTCTCAACCATGTTTTATCGCTAAAGAATTAAGAACCTGTTGTCCTTTTCACATGGAATTATTGTCCTATGTTGTCCTGTTACCTATGACTTTTTCACATGGGGTCATACAAGGTTGTACTGCCTTCTCATTTGTGTATGTTCAGCTGAGCTTTTCAAGAGACCCACAGAGCAATCTGCTTTTCACAGAGTTCTGGGCTGGGGTGGATAGTAGCTGATTAGTGTACAATTTGTACATGTACACAAGACATGCTTAAAGGTCTATTTAATACATGTAGGTTAGGAATGGGTTAATGGATGCAATCTTGCCCTCTCCATATACATTCCACATACATTCACTACTACATCATGTGGAACGCACTGCCTTGGAGTGAGGTGGAATCTCCTTCATGGAAGTTTTTAAACAGAGGTTTTTAAACAGAGCTTTGACTGTGTATTCCTGCATGGCAGGGGGTTGGACCTGATGATCCTTGTGGTCTCTTCCAGTTCTATAATTCTATGACTCTATGATGTGTTCTAGTAGCATTTACTAAAGCATAGTATACATAAAAAGCTTAGTTAAGTGGTAGCGTGTAAGAAAGCCATTTTTGTGTTCTGTAGAAAAAAATCTTCAGAAATGAATTCCACCAAGATCCTGGCAAGATATTAAACAGACAGCATTCCTCATTTTATTATACCATTTTATTTTTTTAATGGCTTAGTGATAGTTTTGTTTTTGGATGGTTTTATTTTATTTTAGATGTATTGTGTACAGCCCCAATGGCTTTTTAGCTAAAGGCTGCCATAGAAATAAAAGTAATAAAATAGTTTCATTACAGTCATCTGACACACATTTCCTTATTCTTTCACAAGCTTTACATGTTTTTAAATTTGCCAAACAAAAAAGAGCTAATAACCTGAACATCACATCCAATGAATGGATGAAATGAGAGAAGGAAACATAATTAGATTCAGACTGGTTAATGCAATCCTACAGGCATGGTGTGACATAAACCATTTACTCATACAGAAATTTTCAAGGTAATTCATAAAATGAATAAAAAGGATTTGGTAGAAGCTCTGAAAATATGAATGCTTGTGATTTGCTTAAAAATAAATGTAAGTTAAATAATATATATAGAGGGGAAACTTCTTCCTGGGTAGCAGTGTCATAGTTTGGCTTCAAATATTCATGTATTTCATTAGTAAAGTTCAGTTTGTTTCACAGCTTGGGAAAGAATCCCTTTCTGTGCTGCCACAAGAAAGAGTGTAAAAGGTTCTTATACAGCTCCAACGTAAGTGTCCTGTACCCAGTATGATCTGTGGAACTACATGATGAGCTTTCTTAACTGGAAGGACCCAGACATACTCTCCTACCTGCACAGGTTGGTATGGTACAAAGAATGCCTGACATAGTTCCAGGAAGAAGAGGAGGGATGAAAGAGTAGGAGTCTCCAAATGTAGGCATGAAAAATGAAGATTCAAGTCCAAAAAGTGACCCTACTTCCTGATCCTCTCTGACGTTCTGCTCTATCCAGTAACTGAGCTGGTTTTCCACAAATCTTGCCTGGAATTTGGCATATCTAACTGGCTTTCATCTGGACCATCACCTTATTGCTTGTCATGATTTAGTATTGTGGCTATCTATTCCTGCTTGTCACTTTGCCCATCTCAAGGACCAGGTATCTATAAGTGGCTTTCAGTTTTGATAGTTCCTTCACCTCTCTTAAAATACATGGGGTTCAAGGCCTCAATTCTCTGCAGATCCTGATGTTTCATGCTTTGAGTAAACCTCAAGGTTCAAATGTTTGAACTGGAAAAAACCCCATAAATGTGAATCCTGGGTGGCTGAAGGTTGATGACACTCAGACTCTGGTTGCAAAGCTGAGAGGCATCCTAGTAGTGATGGGGTGGTACCAAGTTTTTGTCTGCTCTGGAAGAATACAGTTCAAAAGCCACATATTCATTTAATAGAGGGTGTGCAAAATGAGACCTTCCAGATGCCCACCAAAAATCCTTGAAGCCACATTTTGCCCATCCTTTATCTTAATAAAGCAAAAACAGCTGAGGAGAAAACTGGAACTTTCCCAAAATGACTAAAGCCATTTTCCCCTAGTTAGACACTTGAGTGTAGCCTAATAGTTCTAGAACTGAATGGTCATGGGATACAATTTTCATGCAGTATAAACAAACAAACAGGGGCACCTTAATATGTGATTATGGGTAGATTTGATTAAACGGAGCAATTTATCATGGAAAGTTATTTTTCTAGTGATGTGAAAGGAATTCTACACCATCAGACCAGACCCTGCCCTCCTTCATTTGGACCCTACGTTCACTCCCTAGGGTCAATTCTACCTTCTACAGGCCACTAGAAACAGTTATTCCCTCCTTTCCTCACCACCCTACTAAGCCATTTGAAAAGATCTGGAACTCCTGGGATGGCTGCACGCCATCCAGATATATCTGATGGTATCAAGAAGCTTCCATTTAACTGACACACTGTCTTTTTTCCTGCAGTATTCCACGGGCAAGAAATATCTACCCTAAGTAGGTAGACCAGGGCATTCATCAAAGCCTATTATATGTCTCTGAGAGTATCCCTACTGAGAAAGATAATAGCCAACTCTACTAGGAGTGCTGCCACCTTGGCAGTCCAAGCTACTAATGCTCCTTACAACTCTCCAGTAGATATTTAAGATCGTATAAGCTAGAAGTCAGTACGGTACAGTGGTTTGAGTGCTAGATTAACACACTGGGAGACCAGGGCTTGAATCCCTGTTCAACCATGGAAACCTACAGGGTGATCTTGGGCAAGTCACATACTCTCAGCCTCAGAGGAAGGCAAGAGCAAAGCCCTTCTGAATAAATTCTGCCAAGTGAAGCCCATGACAAGTTTGCCTGAGGGTTGCCATAAGTCAGAAATGAAGGCACACAACAACAAATAGGCTGGACACACTTTCTTCTGCCAAAGCTCCTTCAGTCAGTGGGTGCTCCAACAAATGGCAGACCAAAAGACCATTCAGAATGCCAGCTCTGCTCACTCTAACCTGGGGAGCTCTCATATGTCCCATATAAGGATGTTCTTCTCTTCATTGCTGGGGAAAGTACCATTGGCTATATGTTCACTTCCAGCGGTGAAGGGAGAAACACCCTACTTACCTAGTGGTGACATTGCTGGCAATGGGAAAGGACACCACAATGTAAACAATTAAGCAAGCCATTTTTTTTTTCAGATAGGAGGCTAGACTCAGAAAGGAGCAAGTCCTCCTTCTTTCTGCCATCTTGTTCTCTATATTTCATGTTCTAAACCATTACCAAAAACAAAAATAAAACTTCTTGGAGTATTTTTTGACTGTAATATTGACTCATCTTTTCAGGGATAGGTCTTGCAAGGAGCACTCTGAAAAGGTCTGCATCATTTATTGATTTGATTTGATTTATTTATATCCTCCCTTTTTCTGAATAGTGGGACTCAAGGTGGCTTATAACATTATGCCTTCCCATTGGAGTGAATGGGAAGAGCAACCCATCACAGGAAGTTCATCCTCCCACCATTGGAAGTAGTGTTTGTCACAGGTAAGAACCAGTGTTACCTTCTTCAGTATCTTGGTATTACTAGTCAAAAGATGTGTTCTTTTCTGTCTCAGATTGACAGACAGCCAGCCATTCAATCAGTCTCCTTACTTTCTTCAGGAGAGACAGAATACATGGCATGCGTCTTCTCTCCAATTCCTTCTCATATTTGACAATATTGTGTGTGTGGTGGTGGAGATGGGGAAGCTTGCCAAGGGAACTGATTTGCCTTTGTGATGGTTGCTGTGGTTGAACAAGAACTGGTGCATGGGACAGGTGAAACCAGGTGGTGTGTAGAGACCAGAGGTGTATCTAGGGTGGGGAAAGTAGGGTACCTGCTTCAGATACCAGTAACGGGGGGGGGGCGCAAAAAACTGTGCATGTTGGGTTGTGGGTAGGGGTAAGAAGGTGGGGTGCAACTTCCATGCTTGCCCTATATGCTGTTTACACTATATACACCACTGGTAGCAATGGTGCTTGAAGCGTAGAGGCACCCCCTCTTCAGTCTAATGTGTAACACCTCCCCTGGATTTTGAGGGTCTGAATTCCTGATACCAGAGGCTAGATGCCTTTCAATACCAATTGTGGTGGGCAATAATGGGACAAGGCGATTAATGGCCTCCTGGAAGGCTCACTGGAGGGATCTGGTTGGCCACTGTGGGAAACAGGATACTAGACTAGAGGCAGCTTTGGTCTGATTATCAGCTGTTCATATATTCCTATTCGGATGTCACATATTTCATTTCATAAGGCAAAGTGACAGCCTCTGTTGGTTGTTAAGAATTCTTATTTGATACTACAAACTTCCTGAAAGCAACAGCTGCAGAACTTTCTCATGATAAGGCAAGAGTGAGATATATTTGTAACCCTATCACCTGTGTGACCTTGTCATCTATTTGTTTGAGGTTCTATATAACTTTGAGGCAAAAGGCCCCATGGCCCAGTATTTAAGCTGCACTGAGGAACCATTGCTAACATCCAAATTGGATTTTTATAATGAAGGGAACTTCTAAAGTTTCCAATGGTAGCACCAACAAAACAGTTTCCTCAGAAAATTCCCAGCCGTTGCACTAGTTTGAAAAAAAAAATCTGAAAGCAAGTTAAAAGCTTAACAACTGAAGCAGAAGCACATCTTTTTCTGAAGTGGAAAATCAAGATGGCAGCTACCAGCGATGTGATAGAGCATGACAGCTCTGAACATATCTATGGATTGCACTATATTATCCCCTTTCTTTGCTAGCAAACATGAAGTTTTAGCTATTAAAAAAAACCTGTAGCATTACTATTTCTCCATCTATTCCAGTGCATTTCATTAATGTCATCACTAATCTAGAGAATGTGTGAAATTTCTCTAGACAATGCATGAAAGATAGTTTTGCTGGAGGAGCATTCCTTCTCATGAACTTATCGAACAATCACAAATGTTTCATGGCTGCATTTTAGAGAGCAAGTGCAATAACAAATTATTCAGCAAGTGTACTCATAAAAATACAGTTAGTATGCAATCTGACCTGATTAAAGCTATAAATGAAGGTTCTCTCTGTGTGTGCTTTCCCCCCAGAGGAGATAGAACTTTGTACTCCTGAACAACATTTGATCTCCCCCTCTCTCGGTTTGGATATTTTCCAACTGTAGAAAAAGGGTGAATAATACGAGTTTGCCTTGGCCTTTTCACTATGATGATTTCAGGTCACAGAAGATTTTATATTTTCAAAAATAGGGGATCAAACATTTCTTTTTCTCTTCCTCCCATCATTCCCAGTGGCAGTTCCAGATGCAGCTAGATACCATCTTGTTACCTGTGTGGGACCTGCGTTTACTGGAGGAACTGGCTTAACAACTGAAACCAGTAAGTTTGGGTAAGTTTGTGTATACAGAGATCTGTACCACTCCATTTTGACTCCTCTAGAACTCAAGGGTCCAATGGTATGTTATTGTGGCCACCATTATGGGTGATTAGAAGTGATGATGTTTCTACATTTGACTACCTTTTGGGCCATTTTTGTTTCTTATAGTGTTTTAGGTTGGAGAACCTTCCCAAACATCATTTTACATCATTTTACATTTTACATTTTTTGGATTTAAAAAATGTCTTTTTCAGATCCAAGCAAACAAAATTACTGGAGGAGAACCTTTGTGAGATCAATGGGGGATCCAAGGGCCTGGTGGGCCCCCAAAGGGTTTTTTGTATTAAGGCCATGGGTTACATGATCTTCACCTCTGCAATTTTGGAATCTAAACAAACACAGGAAGAAACTGACAAGACACATTTGCTGGAACTTGGTTTCCATTTATTTGCTATATTAACTGAGAAGAAGCAATGCAAAAGAAGTATCCTGCTTCTCATTCCAATCTTTTTGATTGACTGGACATGATCTTCATGGATCTTCAATGAATTGCATTTAAGAAGATAAAATGTCATCTTGGATTTGAATTCTAAGTCTACCATAATAATACAGGATATCTGTATTTTTAGCTGGAAGTCATTTTGTATCACCTATTAAAGTTGAATAAAATAAAAACAACATTTCAAAATAAAGTACAAGTACAGGAAGCAGTAAATGTTTTTTTAAAGTACAAGTACAGGAAGCAGTAAATGTCTTTCCATCACTTGCTTGGGCATTTACAGACAACTGACTTATCAACTAGGTGCATGCATACCATGATTGGTTGCCACTTCACAAACTGAATGTTAGAATCACAGAGTCATAGAATCATAGAGTTAGACGAGACCACAGGGGCCATCCAGTCCAACCCCCTGCCATGCAGGAACCCACATCAAAGCACTCCCAACAGATGGCCATCCAACCTCTGCTTAAAAACCTCTTAAGAACAAGACTCTACCACACTCTGAGGCAGCATATTCCACTGCTGGACAGCTCTGACCATCAGGAAGTTCTTCGGTAGAATCTCCTTTCCTGAAGCTTGAATCCATTTCTCCTTGTCCTAGTCTCTGGAGCAGTGGAAAACAAGCCCACTCCCTCCTCAACATGACATACCTTCAAATATTCAAAAAATAATGTTGTTCACCATATTGTACTTTTTAATACAAGGTTTCCAATATTACAGCACTGAGTATAATGAATACAGTGAGCCATTTTACAGGAGATTTTCCCATTACAAGAGGTCCCTTTGGGTCTGACGTTTCTGAACTAAGGACATGTTAGAAGGCTTCTACTAGAGAATCCAATCAAAATTGTATCTGTTGAACTTAAAATAAGTTAAAATGAAGCTTGTAGTTAAATTATAGCAAACATATGTCAAGTTTAGTTATTAGAACCTTCGGACATTATTATAGTGCTCTTATTTTGTATAGCTTTAGGTAAATCCACCTGAGATACCATTTACTATATGTAGTAGAAAAACACTGACTTTAAAGAAAAATGTTTTGTTAAAAGAAGGAAACAAAAAGGCTGGAAGGCTTGAGAGAGAGAGAGGCTAGTTCTATTCCTACTTGAATGAATCCCAAAAGTAATGAATAATGGAACAGTAGGTTGGATTTTAACTCCAGCCCTATGGAGGTATTGAACAAGAAGCAGCAATATATGTAGAAGGCACCGCTGATCAATGCTGCTTGTGCCAGTCCTACCCTCTTGGTGTCCTACATCTCAAATGATTTAGAAGGTCTGAAGATAGGGCTGCAGTGCCACCACATCCATCCTTCCTCAATATAAATATGTGAGGTGGTCTTTATGAGGACGACTCTGGGGAGTGGGGGTAGGTGGCTTCAGATATTCTCATGAATGGATTTTGAATGTTTTTCAGGTGAGTAAGAGGCAACATGCAGTTCTGGTGGTAAGCAGAGTGAGCCCATCTGGTCTTAAGAAATCTTCTGTCAAACCTTCTAAGGGGTTCTTATGAAGGATCCTCATAAAGCAGCATGGTCAACTGTTCAAATACATCTGTTTGTTTTTCAGAGAGTTCATGGATAAACCCCATTCGCACCTTGTAGCTGAGTGCAGAAAGGGCAGGAAAATTAGGAGAGAGCACCATCTTGTGTTCTCTGCACACACAATTGTATCCCTCCCCTCCCAGCAACAACAATAACCACATCAATATTCTGGTGTTTCTGAGCAACACTGCACCATGGATTTCCTAAGGAACTATTATAAAGAAAAGGCTAAAGTTTAAGTTCAGCTATGGTAAACATTGAAATCATAAATCCAAACTGTTTCTTTTGTGCTGTTGCATATTTGTAAAATTTATATGACTGGTGTAAATGAATACTGTTGAAGGTGAATTTCAGCCTCAGAACCAGAACAATATGTCAGTGGTAGGCTGAACTTCTTAAGCCTGGAAGGGCAAAGTAGCTACTATAAATGGTATGTGTGATGGTTGCTGGAGGATCAGTTTCTCAACAAATTATCTAGAGAGCTGCTAATCCCTGCTGTACATGACTGTCCTGTTTGACCTTCTATTATTATTATTTTTAAATTGCAATGATTATAATAAAGTCACTGATGAGAATGTGTGCTTCGGGTGTTCCAACAACTATTATTTAGCACTCTGCTCATTTCCTATGTTGGATGAATGGGCATTCTAATTAAACTACCTGAGATAACAGAGAATGATGCTGGGCCTCTTTACAAGGTAAATAGTGCTTTGCTGAATGAAAAACAAGATGAAATACTGGTGATGAGGGCTTCCTGTGAGAACTTCATTAACTGCAAACCCAAGCCAGATTCTGAGCTAACATAAACGTGTGCTGTTTGCCTTCCGACAAGGACTTACTTGATAGCAAGCGGGCATACTGCCTGCAAAAAGGTCACCTGAGCATCAAGATGTGAAGGATTATTTCATTGCCTAATGTTAGATTATTGCCCTCTTGCAAACGGAATGAAAACAGAACTATTTGTGGGTATTTGTATGGTTGAAATGAGTTCTTTTTCAACCAGCTCTGAAGGTACCTGATGACCTTACCCTATAATGTCCTGTGCAAAGAATGGATAATTGGGGGACATATTTCTGAGGCAAAAGGTATATAACTGTACCTGTGTAATTTCACAAAAAAAGGTTCATCATCATGAAAAGAAAACTCCTTTTCAGCCATTTTCCAGGCATTATTACAAGATAACTATTCAGTTCTAAGTCTGAACATGGAGATTTTACATCAAAGAGAGGAAGGGTAATTTTATGATGACAATGGTAGTTCTGCAACACTGCTTCATTAGTGAATTGTGATATTGGTCAACAAAATGCATATGCATGTCTATGTGCGAAAAGCACAACCATACCTATCCATGCACAACAGTATAAAATGTGTATGTACAACTATGCACCATGTGTAATCATGCACAATGCACAGCTCTACTACTGCAACCGTGAACTGAATATAGTCATTTTAGATTGGAAAAATATGTCCAATTGCTTCTGTAGGGAAACTTTGGCCATTTCCACATGGTGCCGCAGTCCCACTATAGGGACAGGATGGCAGAGGTCCGTGGGTCATGCTTTCACACAATGTTGTTCTGGTCCCACTGCCATCCCACCCCCATCTGTTGTGATCACAAGATACTCCCTTAACAGAAAAAATCTGTTAGGCAACCAAGATCATGTGACACTCCCATCCTTCCCAGCCATGCAGAAGGGCAAGAAATGTGATGGAGGCACTTCCTTCTCCAGTGCAGAATGGGAAAGAGTCTGTGGAAGGCAGGCACATGTCATTCATGCTCCCTTCTGCAGGGAATGAGTTGAGTGCAGAGGGGAGCATTCCCATCATGCTCCCTTCCTGGAAAACATGTTGCCATGATCACAATGGGAGGACCACAGGATCAGGTAAAGTGTGGAAATGGTCTTATGCATATGTAAGACACCAACTGGATTTTTGTCTGTTTGGGTTTTCCTATGCGATCAATACTGAAGGCTGGCTTGGCTCTAACTGGCTTCGTTAGACTTCAGCACACAGTTAATCCTAATTGACTCCATAATATTGTTTCAACATCATATCCTGCATGTGATCCCTGATTGGTCCAGATTTGTTGTTGTGTGCCTTCAGACTGCTTCAGGAGAAAGGGAAAAAAAAATCTGCTGTGTACATATACAGTAGTAGACCAGGGCCCTTTTTGCAGGATGTTGTTGTCCCACCATAGGAATGGAAGAAGGATGGGATTGCAACAAGGGTTACACAAGAAATTGTTGCAGTCCCATCCTTTTACCACCCCCAGGTGGGGCAATCACAGATTAAATCATTGACAGAGTTCCCCATCAATGATCTGTGATTGCGCTGCCATCCTGAATTTACCTGGTGTGCTTCCTGCCCCAGCTCAGCCTGGGACAGCACCTGGCTGTGCTCCAGCAGGAAGAGGCAGGGCCATCATGCTTCCTGGATCCTGGAAGCAGCCGGTGAAGTGGGGAGCACACTCCAGGAGGGGAGCTCCCTCCTGGCAGAGCTGCTGCTGGGATCCCTACAGGATGCTGCCAGAAACAGGTAGGTTGCGGAAAGGGCCTAGGAAAGGAGTGTTTGTGAATAAACACACACTCACACAAATGGATCAAGAACCCTGGTGCAGTTGCTCCCAATTATTACTTATTACTTAGCATTATTACTTAATTATTACTTAGGGATTATATATTTTATGATAGGATCTGTTTTAACTCTTCTTTATATTAACTAGAGATTTTGTTTCTGTACATCCATTTTCATGGTTGTAATTTTGTCTCTTGTCACTAGAGAACTGATGTGGCTTTGCCTTCTTGCTCCAGTTGTCTTTTATTGCCAGTGGCAGTAATGCACTAGAATGAGAATCTCTGCTCTCACCATGTTGCATTTTTTTCACTATCTCATGATCCTTAGGTTGCCCTCATTTCCTGCATATAAACACAGTAGTGACAAATAACTGGAAAGCACATTCTCATGAATCAGCAGCTTTACAAAAAATTATGTTTCCTGTTTCAGAAAGCCTCAGGGACTTTTAATGCATGTATCAATTATGAAACAAGCATTATTATCCGTTAATAATATTCTGGCTTAGATTTCAATGCAAGTTGAGGAAGAATTCAGCTTCTTTCCCACATCACACTGATCCAGCCTATGACCTACTATCATCCCTGCTATCCACGCAATACCCCCCCAGATCCCATTTATTCTTCCACTAGGCTGCTTTCGCTAGTGTTTTGGTAGCAAGAGAACTCTCTTCCCTACTGCTTTCTAGTATTTGATACACTACTTGTGGATGAGTAGAAATGTAAGGAGGCTCACCAGAGATTTGTGGAGAGGAACTGACAATGTTGATAAGGATATCTTTGAAACCATGACCCTTTCTGCATCACCCTCCAAACCTGCCATAGTTAAGGGAGAAGGACAGGACTGTGATGATGGTTCTGCATGATGTCATTGCAGTCCTGTCCTTCTCCCATCCTCAGGCAGTGCAATCACGGAGTAAATCGTTGACAGATTTTTCCCCATCAATAACCCATGATCATGCTGCTATCCCCCACTTATTTGGTCTGTGGAGGGTCTGGAAGCACAATGGCTGTGTTTCCTGCCCTTAGCGCAGCCTGGGAAAGTAGCCAGCTGCGCTGCAGAAGGAAAAGGTGGAGCCATCATGCTTCCTTCATCGCGGAGGCAGCCAGTGTGGAGGGGAGCACTCTCGTCGAGCTCCCCTCCTGGCAGAGCCGCTCCTGGTATCTCCACGGGGGGCCTTCAGAAGGTAGGGTGCAGAATGGCCTATAGGTTTCTAACTATGTTTTCTGCAATTAAGCACATGTATCCTACAGTGCCACCTCACTCTTTATAAACTGGATGTTACACTTCTTCTAATACACAACCCAAACTAGTATCTTAAAAAGATGGTTATCATTTCACTTTTTCTCTCTCAAAATGTCTATCAGGGGTTTCCAATCTTTCACAAAAGTTACTAATGACTTTTCTTTAATCAAAGTAGACAATGTATCAGTTTCTGCTAACTCGTTCACTTTTAACATCCATTCTTAGAAGATATCTATCTTCCATCCCTGGGCATACAATTGCTGCTGTAATCATATATTGGATTATGCTCTCATAGTATTTGTCAAAATGTTAATCTGGCAGTCCCAAAAGAAACAGTTCCAGTTTTAACTGTAACTTAATCTTCAAAATTCTCCGAATCAATATGTGTATTTGCACTCAGTATTTTTTTTACTTTTCCCCAAGTCTACCACATAGGGTAAAATGTCCCTTCTTGTTTCTCACATTTCCAAGAGGTTCCCTTATACATCTTAGACAATTTTTCAGGTGTCATACACAAACAAGGCATCATTTAATAAAAATTCTCTTTAAGATCATAACACAATGTAAATTTTAAATTATTTGGCCACATCCTCTCCCATTGTTCCATTTGAATATTATATCCAAAGTTCTCAGAGCCTATTTTATCACACCTAGGTTCTGACTATCAAAGTACATTCTTTGTCACCCTTTGCTTCTAACAGAGGGGTGATGAGAGGAAGTTCCAAAGCTGAAACAACCATCAAGTACATGTGAGAAAGGGTACAGGAATGTTTTGGAGGTTGATGATTAGGTGTTAAAATCCAAGACACATTTCATAATGAGAAGAATATTCTGGAGTCATATAACAGATGACCAACCTGGGGAAAATAAAAACGTCTGCAACTTCCCTCTGATGAAACCTTGAAATTTTTAAGAAGCCACACTGTTTTGAAATGGCAGAAGATCTAACACTGAAATGTAATCAGTTCCAAAATTCTAATTTCACAAGAGGAAGATGACCAAGATATGTTATTTCATGCCAATGAGATCTGATATGGAGCAGTCATACTATTACTTTACTGAAATATTATTTTTATTAAAAGAGAGTATTCTCATTTTCTAGGTGTGCTTCCTTTAGCCTAATCCTGACTTTTTTTTTTTGCATTTCAATGAGCTACTTAAGGCTTTTGTGTGTATTATGCATTTTGCAACACAGCCAGTTTAATAATAACCACAATAATGAAGCCTTCGGAAAGAAAAAAAAATAGATCCCCAACATCTCTCCCAGAATATGATCTTTGGTTATGCTGAAGTTCTGTGTTTCCCCTGAGAAATCTATAACATTGTTCAAATGCTTGTTAGAGTTTCTTTCCCACTTGGTACATGCAATGAGGAAGGGGTTCTATGTAGAATTTCTAGATCGGGACTGCACTAGGGCCTGAGATTTCAGAGATAAAACCCGAGACCTAGGAATGAGCTCTTGTAGAAGCTGCCCCTAGTGATGTTACAAGGATGATGTTATAAGAGATGCCATTAAGTAAGATACATTAAACATCAATGATA